>SJYV01056333.1:1316804-1387958 GCA_006410875.1 Neotragus pygmaeus
CTCCTAGGGCCAAAGGTCAAGGCAACTCACAGCTACTATGGTGCCTTTTCGGGGCTCAATGATGCGGACTCGCTTGTCTCGGCAGGAGGTACAGATGAGGGCGCCATCTCGGCTCCAGTCCACACTGTAGATGGTGTCCGGGTGCACGTCGGAGCCCAGTGTCAGCATGGCTGCCCCCGTGCCCACGTCCCACACCAGGATCACATTGTCGCAACCTGGGCGATGTCCCCAGTGTCAGAAGCCAGGAGCCTCCCCCCGACTGTCAGGCAACCAGCCCTCCCTGCGTCCCCCCCTTGGCACCTGCACTGAGCAGCACGTTCTGGGCCGTGGGGTGCCAGGCCACAATGCCCACGCGCTTGGTGTGGCCCTCCAGGGTGACGACAGGCTCCCGCAGGGGCAGCGTCAGGCCCCCGTCGGGGATCTCCCACACCTGCAGAGAAGGGGCGAGCGAGTGAGTCTTGGTGGTGCCCAACATCAGCTCCAGTGCCTGAGCCCCCTCCTGGCCCCTGGGTCCTGACACTCACCATGACGGAGCAGTCCTCGGAGCCACTGGCAATGACGTTATCATTGTGCGGGCACCAGGCGATGTCCAGCACCGGGGCCGTGTGGCCACAGACCATAGGCACATTCTTGTCTACACGGCCAGTCTGGAGGACAGAGCGGGGCCTCTGGGGGAGGTGCTCTGGCCCTCCAAACCCAATCCCACCTCCCTATGCCCCTTCAGAGAGACACAGAGGGGAAAGTTGTGGGGTCCCTGGGAGGCAGAGGGGCCTACGGTAGGAGGGTTTGGGGCTCTGCCTGTCTCAGAACTGTCTGGGCAACTCAGAGGGCTGGCCACAGGTAGCGCAGGATGGACATGCGGGCTTGGTCCTGCCCCTCTGTCAGACCCTGGCCAAGTTCCTGCCAGCTCCATCTCAGCTGGGGCCTGGTACCCCCACCCTCACCCCCACCCCAGATTCTTCCATGGCACAACAGGCCAGGGCCCCCGGCATGATTGAGGCTGAGGGTGTGGTTGTATCAGGGCTGGGGTTCCCCAGGGAAGTGTGTGTGAATGATGGGTCCCCCCGAAAGGACAAGGATGGGGAAGTCTGTTATAACAGGCTTGAAATGGCTGCTTCCGGGGACAGCTGCTACAGCACGGTTTCCTGTGTGAAGCGCGGGGCCAGCTCTTACTCTGACAACCACTTCCTCTTCTCTATGTTTCCATCGGCCCTTTTAAGGTAACAACTGAGGGCTCATCTCCCCTTCCTGTCTCACCCCCCAAGAGCACGGGAGTGTGCTGGGGTGGGGGTCTGCAGACAGCAGGGAGGGCAGGATTTGAGGGAGGCCAGGGTTGGCGGGGGGAGAGGGTCTGTTACCTCATCCCTGCCTGTGAGCTGGGAGCCACTGAGCTCGCTGGGTTCCCAGGGGCTCAGAGAGGTCCCTCCAAACCCTAAGAGCACTGCTGGGCCCACCCAGACCCCATCCCAGGCCTCTCTGTGCAGGAGAAAGCTCCAGGCTGAGACTTGGGAGGGCTAACCCTGGCTCTGCAGGACTTGCTATTTGACACTTCCCGTGTCACCCCCAACCTTGAGCTTCAGCTCCATCCAAGCACTGCATGGAGGCGCTGGAGGAAGTGTAAGGTTCATGCGGCTCAACCCAGTTTTGCAGAGGGCAACACTGCGGCCCAGGATGGCTGGGCGACGGTCACCTCGAGATGACCTGAGGCCCCCTCAGGAGGAGGGCCTGTCCCCAGGGCTCCAGGGGCTCACCTTGCCCAGGGGCAGCACCAGGAAGGCCCCTCCCCCGCTGGCCTCACAGATCAGGGCCACGAATTTGGGGTTGACAGCACAGAAGCCACTATCCCAGGTGTTCTGTGAGACGCGCACGTCCTCATAGCACTGGTCGGCCTTGGCCGGCTGTCCAAATACGTGGCGGAACTTGCTGGAACGGACCACCTGCCGGCTCATCCTGGTGAGAGAGGGGTGAAAGGCTTTTCTCCCCTCAGGTCAACCCTGACCTTCCAGTGGCCCCCATCTCCCAGGACACCCACCCCTCAGCCTGGCGGCCATGGTCTCAGCTAACTTCTCCGTCGCTCTCCTCTGTCACTGACATCCAGCTGCCCTTATACACGCCTTGCCCACCCCTCCTCATCCCTGGCTGACCTGCAAGGCCCACCGTCTCAACCCGTCCCAGGCCTGGCTTCCGTACCCTCAGCCTCCACAGCAGAGCCTGGGGTGAGGGGTAGCACCTGGCGCCAACTTGACCACGGACGGGCTGACAGTCCCAGGGCCCATCCTCTCTGACGGGCCATCCTCCAGGGCCTCAGGGCAACAGCGTGGAGGGTGCACTCAGCCTCAGGGTCCAGACCTCACACCCTCACACCCATGTGAGGAGCCGCCTAAAAGGCAGGGGCCCTCCCCACCTCCAGGCCCAGGCTGGACACACGGAGGGAAGTGGCATGTGGGTTTGCCTGGGAGGCATGTCCCCCGTGGCCGGAGGGCTTCCCCAGCGGGTCTCTGGGCACCAGAAGCAGGCAGATGGCTCGGGTCCCAGCATCTCCTCCCCTCACACCTCAGCTTCTTGCCCCCACTTAAGCAGGTGCCCTTAAGTGCCTTCTCCACCCCACGGAAGCCATCCACAGGAAGGAAGCGGCTGGTGCTCACTTCTCGGAGGTGCAGTGAGAACGGTTTTCCTCCATGGCTGGGTGGACAGCAAGCAGAGCCAAGGGACCTGCCTCTGGCTCCCCAGGCTCCAGGCCCCATGCTGGGGCCCCAAACATCTCCTGCCAGCTTGGTGTGGGGGCCCCACGGCCTCTCCTCCACCGCCTCCCTCGTGCCTAGCCCTTCTCCCTGGGAGCTCCCGCCACCCTCACCCACCCTGGGACTCTGGAGGAGGCTTGTGGGTCCACCTGTCCAGAGAGCGGATGAGGCGCCTGTGAGAGGAGGAGCTGGCTGGTGGCAGGGGACCCGTCCAGGAGGAAGCTTGGGTCTGGGAACAGGGGAGCCCCAAATTGGAGGCTGGGAGACAGGAAGCCATCACCCCACCCTGCCTCCTCCCCCACCGCAGGTACCAGGCCCCGGAAACCACGGAAAGGGGAACTTGGCCTTTTCTTGTTTTGCTCTCAACCCCTTCCTGTCTCCAAGCTCAGGGCAGCTACTGGGCTCACCCCACCCTGCCCCCCACCGCCACCCCAAAGACTCCCGTTCTGGGGAGAGGCCGGCCGGCGGGTGTCCTGACTCCCGGGCACCCCACCTCCATCTTGGCTGCGTGGTCCCTCACCCTCGCCCCCTCACGGAGCTCTGGGACACACGGGTGGACCCTCCCACGCGCCCCCACACGCTCAGGCGAGTCCCTCCACGCGGGGCGTGGACGGGCCCCGGCCCCACCTCATAGGCAGCGTCTCTGACAGCCTGTCCACCCCCACGGCCGGCTTCTGCCAAGCGCTCGGCTGCCCCACAGGTGGCCCGGGGCAGCGATGCCGAGCCCGGGTCGCCGGGCTCCAGCCTTACCTGCGGCTGAGAGATGAGCGACCCTCCAGACGGAGGAGGGCGAGGAGGAGGAGGAGGAGGAAGGAGCCGGCGGAGCCTGAGACCGTCCGCGGAGGATGCTCTTGTCAAGACAATGAATGAGAAGCGGCGGCGCCCGCCTCCTCAAGGGTGGCAGCGCCCCTTTGGGCGGAGCTCTTAAAGGGGAGAGCCCTTCCCTCCGCCAAGGCGCCGCCTCGCCCACCAGCCCGCAGCCTCCCCTCCCTTCCCGCCGCGGCGCTCAGTGCCTCAGCTGCCAATTCCAAACCAAAACAGATGCTGCTGGCCAGTCGCTGAGAATCTAATCTGCACTTTTTTAATGTCAAAAATGCAAAAATAACCTGTTCCTTCTTCCCTTCTCCAGCCCACCCCCAGTCTACTCGCCATCCTTTCCCTGGCATCCATAAAATGGCCCATCAGTCCCTTCAAAGCAGGCCTTAGTATAGCCCCCATCCCTAGCAAAGGCTGTGTTACCATCCCTCTGCCCCACCTCCAGTCAGGGAACAAGTAGGGGCGGGGCGGCAAAGAGGAGGAGGAACCTTGTGTCCACCTGCACCCAGAAGACCTGGGGTCTATTCAGGCCCCTACATGCACAGATGGGTGGCCTTGGGAGGGTTACTTAACCTCTCTGGGTGTGTCTTCACCTAGGAGCAACCCCACCCTGCCTGCCTCCCAGGGGCAAATGACATAATTTGGTGTTATAGAGGCAACCCACTCCCGTGTTCAAGCCTGGAGAATCCCAGGGACGGGGCAGCCTGGTGGGCTGCCGTCTATGGGGTCGCACAGAGTTGGACACGACTGAAGCGACTTAGCAGCAGCAGCAGCAGCAGCAGCAGAGGTGAGTCAGAGTTTCTGCCCCAAAGAGCTCTCAGCTCACTGGAAGGAGAGGCACAGATAACAGCTCCAAGAAGTAAGCAGAGGCCGGAGCCTGGGCTTGAGACTCAAGAGGAAGGGGTTCATTCCCATCCTTTGGTTCAGAGACTGTGTCATGGAGGTTGCCATGTGAAGCTCAAGAAAGGCCACTCCAGAATCAGAGGCTTTATGGATTTGACTCCCGGATGTCACACCTCCTGAGTGATCTTGGACGGATTCCCTAAACTCTGTCAGCAGCTTCAGCTTCTGCATCTGAAACAGTGTCTGACCCACCTCATGACGTTATGAGAACAGAAAGCGTTCTGCACCTCATCCAAAGTGTAGCAAGTGCTTAATAATATTACCTGGCATGTAGGAAAAGTGTGCCCACACAGAGGACTACAGATGCAAGATATGAGCAGGCATATTCTAGACGGAGAAGGCAATGGCACCCCACTCCAGTACTCTTGCCTGGACAATCCCATGGATGGAGGAGCCTGGTGGGTCGCTAAGAGTTGGACACAAATGAGCGACTTCACTTTTACTTTTCACTTTCATACATTGGAGAAGGAAATGGCAACTCACTCCAGTGTTCTTGCCTGGAGAATCCCAGGGACGGGGGAGCCTGGTGGGCTGCCGTCTATGGGATTGCACAGAGTCGGGCACGACTGAAGTGACTTAGCAGTAGCAGCAGCATTCCAGACATCATTTGAGTAACTGCATCAAGCTGTGCCCAAATCCCTTAACCTTTAATAGGTTCCCTTTCCCAATGAAGTCAATGCATTTGAGTTGGATTTCTGGCATTCACACCCGAAAGAGTTCTGACTGGTACACCTGCCAGGAAGGAGACAGGACCACAGGTCCTTCCAAGGTGCAAGATACACACAATAAAGAGGGACTGAATAAAGTCCAAACTCATTAGCAAGGCCCCAAAGATCTCCTCTGGTTTGTCCTGGCCTAAAGGGTCTGTAGAGCATGATGGAGTCAGCCCAGAGAACCTTTGCTCCATGGTTTTCGGGATGTCTCAGTGATGCTTTCTCACCTGTAAAAGGTGCACAACACTGCTCACTTAGCCTAGAGTATGTACCCATCATCCAAGTTCAATAATTATCATCAATCGGGACTCTCTGGTGGACCAGTGGTTAAGAATCTGCCTTGTAATGCAGGGGACAATGGTTTGATCCCTGGTCCAGGAAGATTCCATATGCTGCAGGGCAACTAAGCCCATGCACCATGACTGCAGTAGTCAGAGCACCCGAGAGGCTGTGCTTCACAACAAGAGAAGTCACTGCAATGAGAAGCATGTGCACTGCAACTAGAAAGTAGCCCCAGCTTGCTGCAACTAGGGAAAGCCTTCTGGCAGCAACGAAGTCTCAGCACAGCCCAAAGTAAAATATATAATAAATAAAAATTTAACAGACTTCCCTGGTGGTCCAGTGGTTAAGGCTCTGTGCTTCCAATGCAGGATGCACAGGTTCTATCCCTGGTTGGGGGACTAGGATCCCACATGTTGTGTGGTACAGCCAAAAAATAAAAATTAAAAAATAAATAATCTTTAAAAAATAAAAGTCTTAAAAAATTTAAAACAAACGAAAAACCCAGTTACCCAGTTACCATCAACTGGGAAGCAACAGTTAGAACTGGACATGAAACAACAGACTGGTTCCAAATCAGGAAAGGAGTACATCAAGGCTGTATATTGTCACCCTGCTTATTTAACTTCTATGCAGAGTACATCATGAGAAACACTGGGCTGGATGAAGCACAAGCTGGAATCAAGATTTCCAGGAGAAATATCAATAACCTCAGATATGCAGATGACACCACCCTTATGGCAGAAAGTGAAGAAGAACTAAAGAGGCTCTTGATGAAAGTGGAGCCTCTTGATGAAAGAGGAGAGTGAAAAAGTTGGCTTAAAGCTCAACATTCAGAAAACCAAGATCATGGCATCTGGTCCTATCACTTCATGGCAAATAGATGGGGAAACAGTGGAAATAGTGGCAGACTTTACTTTTTTCAGCTCCAAAATCATTGCAGATGGTGACTGCAGCCAAGAAATTAAAAGACACTTACTACTTGGAAGGAAAATTATGACCAACCTACACAGCACAGTAAAAAGCAGAGACAATACTTTGCCAACAAAGGTCTGTCTAGTCAAGGCTATGGTTTTTCCAGTACTCATGTATGGATGTGAGAGTTGGACTATAAAGAAAGCTAAGCGCTGAAGAATTGATGCTTTTGAACTGTGGTGTTGGAGAAGACTCTTGAGAGTCCTTTGGACAGCAAGGAGATCCAACCAGTCCATCCTAAAGGAAATCAGTCCTGAGTGTTCATTGGAAGGACTGATGTTGAAGCTGCAATTCCAATACTTTGGCCACCTGATGTGAAGAACTGACTCATTGGAAAAGACTCTCATGCTGGGAAAGATTGAAGACAGGAGGAGAAGGGGACGACAGAGGATCAGATGGTTGGATGGCATCACCGANTGATGCTTTTGAACTGTGGTGTTGGAGAAGACTCTTGAGAGTCCTTTGGACAGCAAGGAGATCCAACCAGTCCATCCTAAAGGAAATCAGTCCTGAGTGTTCATTGGAAGGACTGATGTTGAAGCTGCAATTCCAATACTTTGGCCACCTGATGTGAAGAACTGACTCATTGGAAAAGACTCTCATGCTGGGAAAGATTGAAGACAGGAGGAGAAGGGGACGACAGAGGATCAGATGGTTGGATGGCATCACCGACTCAATGGACATGAGTTTGGGTGAACTCCTGGAGTTGGTGATGGACAGGGAGGCCTGGCGTGCTGCGATTCATGGGGTGGCAAAGAGTCGGACACGACTGAGCAACTGAAGTGAACTGGGACTTCCCTGGTGGTTCAGTGGTTAGGAAGTCACCTTCCAATTCAGAAGACATGGGTTAGATTCCTGGTCAGGGAACTAAGATTCCACATCTTGGGGCAACTAAGCCTATGTATCGCAACTACTTGAGCCCATGTGCCACAACTAGAGAGAAGCCCTTGCTCTGCAGTGAAAAATCCCATGTGCGGCAACTAAGACCCGAGGCAGTGAAAAATAAGTAACTATAAAAGGAAACAAACAACAAGGAAACAGTTACCAACATATAACCAATACTGGTCCATTCCGTCTTAAAAAATAAAATAAACTTTATTTTCATACAATAAAATTCATCTTTATTTCCATACAATATAACACACTCAGTTTAAGTACAATACATGGACCAATTAGTTTTGACAAACGTATATACCTATGTAATTACCAGCCTTCCCCAGCTGCTCAGTAGTAAAGAATCTGCCTGCAATACAGGAGATGCAGTTTCGATCCCTGGGTCAGGAAGATCCCCTGGAAGATGGCATGGCAACCCACTCCAGTATTCTTGCCTGAAGAATCCCATGGACAGAGGAGCCTGGCAGGCTGCAGTCCTCTGGGTTGTAGGGAGTCAGACACCTGAAACGACTTAGCAAGCACACGTCTGTAAGTACCACCATAATCGANATGGCAACCCACTCCAGTATTCTTGCCTGAAGAATCCCATGGACAGAGGAGCCTGGCAGGCTGCAGTCCTCTGGGTTGTAGGGAGTCAGACACCTGAAACGACTTAGCAAGCACATGTCTGTAAGTACCACCATAATCGAGATATGATTATTTCCATCACTCCCCAAAGTTCACACCCTTCTACAATCAATTCCCACCCTCAGACCCCAGCAACCACTGATCTACTTTGTCAATATAGATTAGCTTTGCCTATCCTAGAATGTTCCATACAGATGAAATCATACAGTATGGGTCTGGCTTTTCTCATTCATTTCTTGAGAAACCTGTATGTGGATCAAGAAGCAACAGTTAGAACCCTGAATGGAACAACTGATTGAGGATTGAGAAAGGAGTAAGACAGGGCTGTCTGCTGTCCCCCTGTCTGTTTAATCTATATGCTGAGAACATCATGAGAAATGAGGTACAAGCTGGAATCAAGATAGGCTCAACAAACATCAACAATCTCAGATATGCAGATGATACCACTCTAATGGCAGAAAGCAAAGCAGAACTAAAGAACCTCTTGAAAACCTCTTTAAGAGGGTGAAGGAGGAGAGTGAAAAATCCAGCCTGAAACTAAACATTAAAAAAACTGAGATCATGGCCTCCAGCCCCATTACTTCATGGCAAATAGAAGGGGTAAAGGCAGAAGTACTGACAGATTTCCCCTTCTTGGGCTCTGAAATTACTGTGGATGGTGACTGCAGCCATGAAATCAGAAAATGACTGCTGCTTGGCAGGAAAGCTATGACAAACCTAGACAATGTGTTGAAAGCAGAGATGTTACTCTGCTGACAAAGGTCCATATAATCAAGGCTATGATCTTCCCAGTGGTCACATATGGTTGTGACGGCTGGGCCATAAAGAAGGCAGAGCACCAAAGAATTGATGCCTTTGAACTGTGGTGCTGGAGAAGACTCCTGAGAGTCCCTTGGACCGCAAGGAGATCCAACCAGTCAATCTTAAAGGAAATCAACCCTGAATGCTCATTGGAAGGACTGATACTAAAGNGGCAGAGCACCAAAGAATTGATGCCTTTGAACTGTGGTGCTGGAGAAGACTCCTGAGAGTCCCTTGGACCGCAAGGAGATCCAACCAGTCAATCTTAAAGGAAATCAACCCTGAATGCTCATTGGAAGGACTGATACTAAAGGTGAAGCTCCCATATTTTGGTCCCCTGATGTGAACAGCTGACTAACTGGACGAGTCCCTGATGATGGGAAAGATTGAGGGCAGAAGGAGAAGAGGGCATCAGAGGATGAAATGGCTGGATGGCATCACCAATGCAACAGACATGATTGTCTAAAAAATACAACCCCAAAGTGAATTTTGTTTGTTTTTAAAATATATTTATTTTTTAATTGAATGATAACTGCTTTACAGAATTTTGCTGTTTTCTGTCAACAAAATTGAGGGAGAGAGGTTCAAGAGGGAGGGGACTTATGTATACCATGGCTGATTCTTACTGATGTTTCACAGAAAACAACAAAATTCTGGAAAGCAAAAGTGAATCTTAACATCATCAAAAGTAGGACAACTAGACATTATATGCCTCCTATAAAATAATGAATTTATGTATAGCATTACCTTTGCAGTATTCTTGTCAAAATCATCGTCATCATTCCCACCACCCAGAAACTAATCAAGTCTCTAGATTTAACTTCCCTGGTGGCTCAGCTGGTAAAGAACATGCTTGCCCAATGCAGGAGACACAGAGACGCAGGTTCAATCCAGAGTTGGGAAGTGTCCCTGGAGAAGGAAATGGCAACCCACTCTAGTATTCTTGACTGGGAAATCCCAGGGACAGAGAAGCCAGGTGGGCTACAGTCCATAGGGTCGAAAAGAGACAGACACGACTGNACAGAGACGCAGGTTCAATCCAGAGTTGGGAAGTGTCCCTGGAGAAGGAAATGGCAACCCACTCTAGTATTCTTGACTGGGAAATCCCAGGGACAGAGAAGCCAGGTGGGCTACAGTCCATAGGGTCGAAAAGAGACAGACACGACTGAGCATGCACTTATATACGTGCATATATATATGCATACATACATATACACACACACACACACACACACACACACACATATATATACACATATATATATGCATACATACATATATATACATACACACACACACACACACACATACATATATATATATACACATACATATGATCTTAGTTCCCCGATTAGGGATTAAACCTGTGTCCCCTGTACTGGAAGGCAGATTTTTAATCACTGGACCACCAGGGAAGTCTCTCACAAAGTCTTTAAGTAAAGAGGTGCCTGGGTCTCATTTGCAAGAAGTTACTGATAGCCTGGACCCTGCCTCTGTGACCCCCAGGCCTTCTCACGGTTGTGGTCCTCACCCACCTGCAGGCTCTTCCCTGATCCACATTCAGGAACCATTCTGGTTTTAAGTGGGAGGCCCCTAAGGATGCCTTGTGCATAGGCTCAGGCTTGAGCCAACGTTGCCGGCTACTCACCAGCCATCTACCCAAGCGACCTTCCCCAGCTTTATGAGACGATCACTGCTCCAATTTGATGGAGAAAAGATGTGAGAACTCTTTCAGCACCTCTCCTCCCTATAAACAATCACAGATCGTCATCACAGAGCGGGTGTCCTCCTGGGGTCCGAGGTTAATTCCTCCCTCTTGGGACACATTCCTTCCCATTTCCTCAGTGACCTCACTCCATCGTTTAACCCCCCTCTCCTGCATTACCACATTCTCCTCTCCACAGACCCTCTCTCTTTAGTATCTAAAAACAAGCTGAGGTCCCCTGTGCCTTTGGGGGAACCTCTCTCCACTTAGCAACCTCAAACCACTTCCCCATCTCTGTCTTACTTCACAATCAAGTTACTTGAAAGAGCTGTTTACACTTGTTGAATCCACTTCTGCATTTCCTACTTAGTCTCACGGGTCTGTCTTCTGTCCCCACCTTCCCGTACAGACCTGTCTTTGCCATGACCACCAATAATCTCCTGGTCATTACATCAAAGAAGCATGCTACTGATCACTCCCTCCCTCTGGAATCTTTTCCTTTCCTTGGTGTCTGGGCCTCACTGACTCCTAATCACCTGCAATGCAGGGGACACAGGACACTTGGGTTCAATCCCTGGGCTGGGAAGATCCCCTGGAAGAGAAAAATGGCAACCCACTCCAGTATTCTTACCTGAAAAATCCCATGGACAGAGGAGACTGTCAGGGTACAGTCCAAAGGATCGCAATGAGTCAGACATGAGTTAGCGACCATGCATGCATGCACGTCTCCTAATTCTCTTCTTTGCACTGCAGCTTTCTCTCAGGGCTCTGCAGGGTGTCTCTCCCTTTGCTTAACACACTGTCTGTAGGCTGCTCCCCAAAACACCAGCTCTTCTCCCAAACTCTCTACACTGTCTCTTTCACATTAGCAACTTCAAATTAAAAAAAATATATCTATCTATATATATATATATATAATTCAGTTTGCTGCACCAGGTCTTAGTTGCGGCATGAGGCCCCCTGCATCGGGAGCGAGGAGTTTTAGCCACTGCACCACGAGGGAAATCCCTGCAACTTCATGCTTTGACAGTCCCCAGGCTGTTTCCGTGGCCTAGTCCTGTTGCCTATGCTCCCTAGTTCTGACCACCAACTCCATGGCTCAACCAGTATATCCCACTAGAACCTCAAGGAGAGGTTCACAAGAGGAGGAAGTCTTGACCTTGAATCTCTCCCTTTCTCTCCATGCCCGCCATCACCTCCTGAGCTGTGCTGCCTGGACCATCGTGATAGCTCCCTGACCAATCACCTTCCTCTGATTCATCTTTCACAGCATCACTAGAGGCAGGTGATACTGTCATAGTATGATACCTGGTTATTCTATGCCTACCTTACAAAACTTTAGCAGGTCCTCAACACTTACCGGAAAAAGTTGAGACTACCTCAGAATGGCAGACTTCCTTGGTGGCTCAGACAGTAAAGAATCTGGCTATCCCTGGGTGAGGAAGATCCCTTGGAGAAGGGAAGGGCAATCCACTCCAGTATTCTTGCCTGAAGAATTCCATGGACAGAGAAGCCTGGCAGGTTGTAGTCTATGGGATCGCAATGAGTCATACACGACTGAGCGACTAACACTTTCACTTTTCAGCATGGCATCCAAAGCCCTTCATCATCTTCCCCCATCCACTCTTCTGGCTCATCAGTTCAGTTCAGTCGCTCAGTCGTGTCTGACTCCTTGCAACCCCATGGACTGCAGCACGTCAGACTTCCCTGTCCATCATCAACTCCCAGAGCCTACTCAAACTCATGTCCATTGCACTGGTGANATCCACTCTTCTGGCTCATCAGTTCAGTTCAGTCGCTCAGTCGTGTCTGACTCCTTGCAACCCCATGGACTGCAGCACGTCAGACTTCCCTGTCCATCATCAACTCCCAGAGCCTACTCAAACTCATGTCCATTGCACTGGTGATGCCATCCAACCATCTCATCCTCTGTCATCCCCTTCTCCTCCTGTCTTCAATCTTTCCCAGCATCAGGATCTTTTCCAATGAGTCAGTTCTTCGCATCAGGTGGCCAAAGTATTGAAGTTTCAGCTTCAGCATCAGTCTTGGCTCATCATCCAAGCTCAACATGCTCCCTCATTCCTCTGGTCCAGGGACTGAGCCCTCAGATATCAGCAAGGGGAGAAGCGGAGGTGGGTGTTCTGGTCACCTCTTGCAGAGGAAGCCATTCCAAAATTTTATGACTTAAAATGACAACTGCAGGACTTCCCTGGTGGCTCAGTGGCCAAGACTCCATGCTGTCAATGCAGGCAGCCCAGGTTTGATCCCTGGTGAGGGAACTAGATCCCACATGCTGCACCTAAGACTCAGCGCAGTCAAATAAATATGTTAAAATGTTAAAAATATATGTTAAAACTGCTTTATTATCTCTCATTATTCTACGGTTTTGAGACAGCGTCCCAAGAGAAAGCACTCGAGAGACTAGGCCTATGGCTGGCACAGGGCTACTTCCACCACATTCTGTTAGTTAAGCAGCCCAGATCCCAGGGGAGGGAAAATTAATGCCTCCTTTTGATGCAGAGAGTTACAAAGAATTTTCAGCCATCTTTAAGCCACCACAAAGACTAGGGGGGTCACACACCTCGCTGATGCAGGCCAGGTAATTTCTAACAGGGATGGAGGAATTGTGGCTGCCCTAGCCCTTTGTCACCTGGAGGGCCCAGGGTAGCCAAACCTTCTGTTAGAAATATGGATTTTTAAGTGAGAGCTGCAGATCTCTCAGTATTGGCAGCCAATTCAAAAATTTCTAAAAATATTACATGAGCAAAACTAAATATATCTTTGGTTTGGATGTGGTTTTTTTCTGGCCAACAGTATTTTTGGACTCTATTTTCTGCCCTCAGCATAGGGCTGAAATCTCTTACTCCTTGTTTGCTACTAAATTCTTCTGTACCCTACTTATCTTTTGACTCAGGTCAAAATTTCCTTCTCTGTGGGAACTACAGTCAATGTCTTGTAATAATCTATAATGGAAAATAATCTGAAAAATAATGTATGTGTATATGCATAATTGAACCACCTTGCTATGCAATGGAAACATTGTAAGTCAACTATATTTCAGCAAGATATATATTCTTAAAAAACAAAAAAACTTTCTTCTCTGTGAAGCCGTCCCTCACACTCCCCGCCCCCACATAGCCACTCCTCAGATGATCTCTTTTCTCCTCTGTGCCAGTGGCCCCATGCATCCCTCTATCTCATTAATCAGTACTTTAGATAGTAACTATTTATAGGTCCAGCTTCTCCATCAGACTGCTGGGCACAGGGCCCAACACGCGATGGGCATTCAATAAACATAAACCCTTCTTTCTTTGCCAACACTGCTAATCAACCACCAACTCTTGTCCACGCCACTGCCACCAATTTCCTTTCTGACTGATTCATCCTTTGTCCCAACTGCCATTACAGGAAGTCCTCTACATATGAACCTTCAAGTTGCAAACTTTCAAAGATCCAAACAAGAGGTCACATGTCCAGTCACGTAAGTCAGCTCACGTGAAGTTGCAGCTTGCTGTCTCCTGCTGGTGATGATCCTTCAGCTCTACCATCTCCCACCCCGTCCCCCTCCTCCAGTCAGTAACTCTTCCTGCCTCAATGCCACCCCCTGGATGCCAGCTGTTGTACTGTACTATTGTGCTTTTCAAGGCACTATACTGGAAGATTAGACATGTTTTCTTTATTTTCTGTTTGTATTTTCTGTTTTGTGTGAAAAGTATTATAAATCTACTGTACTGAGTACAGTACTCAGCTGTTGTTCAATCATCAGCTGACTCTTTGTGACCCCATGGACTGTAGCCCTCCAGGCTCCTCTGTTCTTGGGATTTCCCAGGCAAGGATACTGGAGTGGGTTGCCATTTCCTTCTCCAGGGGATCTTCCTGGACCTGCATCTCTTGCATTGGCAGGCGGATGCTTTACCACTGAGCCACCAGGGAAGCCCATAGCTGATTGTATTAGTTGAATTACCTAGGTTAACTTTGTGGTACTTATGAACAAAACTGGACTTACAAACACGCTCTTGGAATGGAATTCATTTGTACGTAGGGGACTTACTTGCACTCTAGTTCAAACCCTTCTCACTTCTGCCCAGAATGATTCCAAGAGTCTCTAACAAGTCTCCCCAACTCCATCTCCTCTGTTGCCCCCAATCCCTGCCCTTCACCCAGATTCTTCCCTAACGCACAGATCTGACCATGTCAATACCCTACACAAACGTTTTAAGATTGCTCCTTTATTCTTCTGAATAAAATTCGCACTCCATGGACTGGGTTAATGGACGGCGATTTTGTGCCTGTTCAGCCCAGCTGGTTCAGGGGTGGACACAGGGCCATTTAAGGTCTGGTTGCCATTTCTGTCACTATGTGGGGCAAGCCTTCCCGCGAATGAAGCCAACAGGCAGAAACCATGTGGGAGTGAGAAATGCAGGAGAGAGAGACAAAGAGAGACACAGAGGGAGAGAAAGAATGACCTCGTTGAGCCCTCTCGATCTAGCTATGCCTTATGTACATCACAGGCTTTCCCAGTTCTGATAGTCAAGGTGAGATCAACAGCCGGCTAGTCAAGACTTGGGGGCTTGGTTTGACTGGTCTGAAAAGCAGAACTGATCCACACATAAAACAAGGACATTCATCAAAGAAGTATCACACTGTATATTCCAAGTATTCCAACCATACTGCATTCTCAGGGAACCACACCCACCACTGATCCACTTCCCTTTTGGAATTGGCAAACCAAGCTCACCACACACGACCTATAGGGAGAATTTTATCCCAAAGCCTGGTCAGTCCCAGGAAGGACCTCTCCACGTGATACAAGTCCTTCCTATGGGAGCTCTGCAATTACATCTTGGGACATTAATACTAGAAGGGATCTTTGTCCAGCTGCTCCTTTTAATGGGTAAAGCAACCAAGATCCAGAGACCACCGTTAATTTAGATAGAGTCTGAACAAAATTTTGTGTGTGGATTTCCACAGTACAGCATTACGAAGTTTGAGAGAAGATCCTTGTCTCTTCTTCACACCCTTTTTTTGTGTCGCAGCTTAGACACAAAACAGTCAGTCTTTAGACATTTCAAAGACCCATAAGGTATCCTGCTTCCTTTCTTATGGTAAAGAAAACCAAATAGGGAAAGAAAAGGGGCTGTACTAGCTAGTGAGTAAAAATTTTTTTCTCACTTCATATGTGGCTATTTATGAACCCATTTTCTTTCATCTATGTCCAGATTTTACTCTCATATTTATGCCACATCAGAATATCTAGTTGAAACTATAAGCAAATAATCTGTCTTTATTATCCAGGTTTTTTGGGTAATAAGTTACAGAAACAAGCTTAAATCAATGTAAGCAAAAAAAGGGGGGAGGGAATTGAGGGATTCACACCACTGATCAAACGATGCTATCAAGATTATCAGGATTAAAAAAAAAAGATCAGGCAAAGACGACCACCAGATCTCCAGGTTTAAAACCTACCAGATGAGCAACCCCAGAAAAAGAAGAGATTCTCTTTCCCAGCAAACGTCACGAACAGACTCTCATTGGACCAACTTGGGTCACCTGCCCATCTTTGCACCAATCTCTGTGGCCAGAGGGATGGAAGAGACTGAGGGGGCCAAGCTTCTGTCAAGTGCCCACTCTTCAGGCCGGGAGGGGTGAGTCAATCAGGGCCAAACCACTGGCACTGAAAATACAGGCTTAGATCAGTCATTTAAAATAGAATGGGAGGACTTCCCTGGTGGTTCGGTGTAAAGAATCCTTGCAATGCAAGAAACCCAGTTGGGGAACTAAGATCCCACATGCTAGACAACTAAGTAGTTGTCTCAGTCAACTTAGTAGACAACTAAGCCTACTGCAACAAAATATCAGCAACAGATTCCCACATGGCATACCAAAGATCAAGATCCCACATGATGTAATGGAGATCCTGNAATGAGTGATAATGAAGATACCATTCCCACCCCCGCCCCACCCCGATGGGTGCTGTGAATCTGTGTTGAGCAGACGTGGGCTTCCCTGGTGGTCCGGTGGTTAAGAGTCTGCCTGCCATGCAGGGGACATGGGTTTGATTCCTGGTCCGGGAAGTTTCCACACGCCATGGAGCACCCAGGCTGCCGAGCTCACACCCAAGGGCCTGTGCTCCGCTCCAAGAGACGCCACTGCGACGAGAAGCCCGCGCATGCACATTGCAACTAGAGGAACACCTGCTCAGCCAGGAGGGCCCAGCAGAGCCAAACACAGAACTACATAAAGAAAGAGGTCTCTCCTGAAGGGAGAGGTCAAAAGCAATTAACCATCATTCTCCAGGAGGTGCTTGTAAATGTTCATTATTTGTTAAAAAACAAAAGTTGCAGGGATAATGACAACTGTTTTCAGGTCACCTAAAACTGAGCTAATACAGTAATTACGTTAGAACAAGTCACTCAATGCCAGCCTCCAGAAACCCGTTTTGTAACTGCATGAGTCCGTGGTGTCCCTGATGTGCCTGGTGCTGCACTTACGTAGGCCGGGCCGCTGCGCCGGGAGGCCTCGCAGAGCTGCAACGTCGGTCCTCATTCAGATGCTCGAGCTCCCTCCTGACATGTGAAATCAGGACTGTTCTCTTTTGTCTGAATAAACCCCTGGCAGTTCTTGGATGATTTGGGGAGGGGTGAAGAGGCATGCAAAGAGTTGACTCATTAGAAAAGACTCTGATGCTGGGAGGGATTGGGGGCAGGAGGAGAAGGGGATGACAGAGGATGACATGGCTGGATGGCATCACCAACTTGATGGACGTGAGTTTGAGTGAACTCCAGGAGTTGGTGATGGACAGGGAGGCCTGGCGTGCTGTGGTTCATGGGGTCGCAAAGAGTCAGACACGACTGAGTGAGTGAACTGAACTGAACTGAAGAGATCCCTGAATGAGGATGTCCACAGCAGTTATTGGAAAGCCCAAAGGAATTCTCTAGTTTTCATCCCCAAGTCCTCCCAGGGAAGCTGGAAAGTTCTGCTCCTCCTTGGAATCTGCAGACCCCAGGCACCCAGCCTCCTGTGCCACCCAAGTCCAAGACAGGTGAGGAAGGTTTTGGTACTCCCAGTGTGGTGTCACACCTGCGACAGGAAATTAGAGACCAGTCCAAACTCACCCCTGACCACATCACTGGCTTAAGATCTGATTCTCAGACACACAACGAGTTGTTGAGTTAAAACCTAGGTCTTTATCACTGTGTCTAAGCCGAGTTCATAAGCATCCACTAGAGGAAAAGATGTGGTAGCAACTCTTAATAAAATTATATGAATGTTTACATAATCAAATTGTCCTCTTGTAAGCTGGACAAATAAACACTACTGCCGCCTCCGTTCAAGCCTCTGCTTTGAAGAAAGAATGCGTGCTTAGCTGTCCTTTGTCCTCTATTACAAAAGAAAAGTCCCTTTCTCTGGAATATCTGAATCATCCACTGGCAGTTGCTCAAGGTAAACAGAGTAAATTAAAAATTAATGTTTCTCATATGTACGTATACACAACACATAAGCAAATGCTTGCCTCACCAGGCATTAAAGCAGTTGAACCCATCCGTCATAATAAAAAGCCACTAAAAAAGTGGAAATGCTAGAACAACATCAAAAAATTCTGAAAACAATCTCCTGGATAAAGATAAATGTTCTTTCAGTGATTCGTCTTATCTAATTAATCCCATGCATGAGACTAGACTGAGGGATGAGGGGAAAAAAAAAAACTGGATCAACTCTTGCCTTTAAAAGGGACAAAACAAGAAGAAAAAGATAATACTTTATAGTCCTGATATCTTAAAGGAAAGGAAAAAAAAAACTCACAAAGATCTGCTTTTTCCTGCACACAATTATCTTCTCCTCATGAATTAGTTTTTTGATAAAAGCTGCTTCAGATTACAAGAAAACAAACAAACCATGATTCTTGTGAGTTCATATTGTATTACATCTGTGCAGAGAAGGCAGGAAAGCCTTTGACCAGTCTAAATCCATAATAAAATTAAAAGTAAACTGCAAGTTGGGAAAAAGAAAGGTGGCTTCAGGATTCTCTGTTTTTTTTCAGCTCTGCGATGTCAGGGTGGGAAGGTTTGTGGGGTTACATGAATTGATTATAAACTCCTTTCTTTCTCTAGGATATTATGTTTCAGCTATTGGTCTGATTATTCTGCTGGTGGGGAATCTAGGCCTTAATTCCGCTACTTGATCCTAAGCTGCTAACTTGCTTCAGTCATATCTGACTCTGTGCGACCCCATAGATGGCAGCCCACCAGGCTCCCCCGTCCCTGGGATTCTCCAGGCAAGAACACTGGAGTGGGTTGCCAGTTCCTTCTCCAATGCATGAAAGTGAAAAGTGAAAGTGAAGTCGCTCAGGCGTGTCTGACTCTTCGTGACCCCATGGAATGCAGCCTATCAGCCTCCTTCGTCCATGGGATTTTCCAGGCAAGAGTACTGGAGTGGGGTGCCATTGCCTTCTCCAACTTTACCCTAAACCAGTTATTATTTTTAACTATTTGAGAATACGCAGAAAGCAATGAACTCTCTCCTAAGACAGATGCACCCAGACAAGGACCGTTGTGCCTGCCATCACAGAGGGGCACGGGTGTCCTACAGTCCCCATACACAGAGCACTTAGAGGTCTAGAGGAGTCAGAGGAAAGGCCTGGGTCTTTAGCTCCATACTTTACCATCCACTTCACTCTTTCTGTAGACCATAGACACTTAGGGAAGGAGAGCCTTGAACGCAATGTGAAGTCTCCAAGAATTATCCTGGTCCAAAGCCTTAGGAACCTTCCATGATTTGAAGGAACGTCTCCTAGTCCCTGTGAAACTTGTTCTGCAGATCAGCTGGGAGGTATAGCATGCTGTGAAAGCCATACTGAGACTGGTGGTTCCTTTGACCAACTCTGGACTGAGGCAGAAAAGTAGTCTTAGGACTTCCAAGTTACAACCAGTAATAACAACATGGACCAGTTCATGGGGTCAGGCAGGGGATCCATCCAGAGGATCCTCAAATTAAGCAGTAAAACAATTTGGACAGGAAACAGTTTACACCCCAGGTAGAAAAAGTATTCCCCGCCCCAGTGATCCTGATCATTCCTATCATTCTCTTCCTTGAATAATTTACTAAACCTTGACCACCAAATAGTTAAAATAATTGAACTAAGAATTTTGGTTATTTACTGCCTGCCAGATGCCATGCTAAGCACTTTCACATACAAACTCAACTCATTTAAAAAACATGTCAATGTCAAGTTGTTGTTTAGTTGCTTTAGTCATGTGTGACTCTTTTGCAACCCCATGGACTGTAGCCCGCCAGGATCCTCTGTCCATGGGATTTCCCAGGCAAGAATACTCGAGTGGGTTGTCATTTCCTCCTCCAGGGGATCTTCCTGACCCAGGGACTGAACTTGTGTCTCCTACATTGGCAGACAGGTTTTCTACCACTGAGCCAGCAGGGAAACCCATCAACTTCAAGAAGGAGGTACAATTAAAGTCAGAATTTTGTAGATGATGACACAGAGAGAAAGGGATATAATTTGCCTGAGGTCTCCAAGCTAGAACATTGTGAAGTTACCTGCTGTCTGCCTTTTTTTACAGATATGGTGATCTCAATTTTCCTTGAAGCAGTAGCTTTCAGCAAAACCCTCATTCCCAGCTTCCTTGGGACAGAAAGAGTGTTTCTGGAATATTCCAGGACTGCTCGCCCTTCAGTTTTTCTGCTATGGGTGAGAGAATTTTTATTTATGGACATTTCATGGTGTGTTTATCTTCTAATATTTTCCTAAGTATCTTCTTTCAAGGTTCAACTTGAGTTTTGCCTCTTCTGGTATCTGACTGTGCCAGCATTTATTATATTATTTTATATTATACATCCTTGAATGTTCTTTTTTTGGACAGTCAATAGTCATGGATTCAGTTCTCCAATAAAGACATACAGATGGCCAAAAGGCACGCTAAAAGATGCTCAATATCATTAATTATTAAGAGATGCAGAACAAAACTACAATGAGGTAACACTTCACACTGGTCAGAATGGCCATCATCAAAATGTCTACAACCAATAAGTGCTGGAGAGAAGGGAGCCCTCCTACACTGTTGTTTAGAATGTAAACTGGTGCAGCCATGATGGAGAACAGTATGGAGGTTCCTTAAAAATTTAAAAAGAGAGTTACCATGTGATCCAGCAATCCCACTCCTGGGCATACATCCAGATGAAACTCTAATGAGAAAAGATACATTTATCCCAATATTCACTGTGGCTCTATTTACAATAGCTAAGACATGAAAGCAACCTAAGTGTCCATCTACAGAAGAATGAGAAACGTGTGGTACAAGTGCATAATGGAATACTACACAGTCATCACAGGAATGAAATAATGCCATTTGAAGCAACACGGATAGACCTAGAGATTGTCACACCAAGGGACACCAAGTCCAAAAGAGAAAGTAAAATGGAATGTAAAATATACAAATGGACTTATTTACAAAACAGAAAGTGATTCACAGATGTAGAAAACAAACTTATGGTTACCAAAGGGGAAAAGGGAGGGAAGGATAAATTAGGAGGTTAGGCTTGACATATACACACTACTATATATAGCATAGATAACCAACAAGGACCTACTGTACAGCAGAGGGAAGTCTACTCAATATTTTGTAATTATCTTTAAGGGAAAAGAATTGGAAAAAGAATATACATATAAGCACATGTCTATATCTGTATCATATAACTCTATGTGCCTGTGTGGATACTCAGTTGTGCCTGACTCATTGTGACCCCATGGACTGCAGCCCACCAGGCTTCACTGTCTATGGAATTTTCTAGGCAAAAATACTGGAGTTCAGTTCAGTTTAGTCACTCAGTCGTGTCCAACTCCTTGCAACCCCATGAATCACAGCATGCCAGGCCTCCCTGTCCATCACCAACTCCCGGAGTTCACTCNCCCCACCCCACCCCGGCTCCCCTGCTCCCCACCCGGGGAGTCAGTAAACAAGCTGAGAATTCTCGCCTCTGGGAGCTTTGCTGGATCCTGCGTTTGCTGGGAACTCTCTTTTGGGCAAGCTGGAAGGGAAACAGGAATCTAGCCGTGGTGCCCATCTCTGCAGCCCTCCTCCCCTTCCCCCACCCCAGCAGTAAGGTGGAAGGGTAGGATAGGGCAGTGGTTAAGAACAGACTCTGCAGCCAGACGATTTCTTTCTTTTTTTGGCAGTTAGATGACTGAATTCAAATCTAGGTGCATCATTTTCTAGCCATGTCATTTTGAACCAATTAACTAGTTAGCTAATAACTTAAGTCGCTCTAATGCAAATGACAGGACCTACCCTCATACGAGGTCCTGTGAGTGAAGCCCTGTGTGAGCTCTTTGTTTCATTCGATTGTAGTGTTTTCTTTGACCCTTCTTCCACCACTTCCTCTAAACTCATGCCTTCCCAGCAGACTGAAGGGAACAGCCAGTTTGTACAACCAATGTTGGGGCCTTGTTTCTACTTTTTCACCCAAAGCATAACCAGCCATCGGACACATTAACTTATTCAACTTCTAACCTCCTTGGGACATAATGTGCCATGGGGTTGTTTTCTCTCTTATCTCCCCTTTACAGATGGAGAAAAGAAGAGGTTTAGCCGCTCGGTCAGGTGACCACAGCTACGAGGCTGGGGTCTGACTTGGATGCCAGCTCTCAGGTGTCTTTGTGAGAACTACCTGCCTCCTTATACAAGCAGAAAGTGGACCCAACTTAGGCTGAAAACAGAAGTCCCCAGTCACCTGCAGGACGGCACTGATGGCCCCCTGCCTTTTGGCCCTGTGCTTCCAGCTCTCCCGGGCAGCCGAGACCTATGTCCAAACTGCAGATTCTGAGCTTTAGAGTGAAAGCAGGGACTGGTCTGTTAGGTTTTCTTGGGAGCACCGGGCATGGGTACAAACGCAAATACAAACACACATGCAGTCTGGGGAAACAAAAGGCAGTTCATTAGCGGACTCAAGCGTCATCACGGAAAAATTGTTGGAGGAAGCTAAGAGGATTGCTGGGGATTCTGACTTGCTGTGTACACTCAGGCAAGTCAGGTAGCTTCTCTGGGCTTCACATCTCCTGATGGTAAAAGGAGGAGGCTGGCTTAGAACTGCAATGTTCAAACTGTGCTCTGAGGAACCCTCAGTTCCCGGAGCCCTCATAGGAGCTGCTGGGGGTGGGTGGGTGAGAGAATGGGATCAGAGTGGGTTAGGCTCCAGGCGGCTCCTCCCTGATTCAGTAAGAGCATCTCGGCTTTTATATCAATCTTCAGGATAAGATTTCTCTTGAACAAAAGAATCTGCACTTGAAAAGAGTCTGCAGAGAATGGGATTAGGTGGTCATTGAGATTCCTTTGAGCTTTAAAATTCTGCCTCTTTCTCCTCTGTGTCTGGGGGATCTGGTTGGTCATACACACTGTTTNGGAGTTGGTGATGGACAGGGAGGCCTGGAGTGCTGCGATTCATGGGGTCGCAAAGAGTCAGACACGACTGAGCGACTGAACGGAACTGAACTGAGAAGACAGGATATATACTAATCACAGTATTTCAAAGCTGGAAAAAAACATTTTATTTGAAGAAACTGAGGACCTAAGAGTGAAATAGTCTCTGGAATCACCCAGTAAGGTAGCGACAGAGTCCAGTGTCCAGGCTGGTGATTTTTCTCACTATATTCCAGCTGTTTCTGAAGGTACAGGAGATACCTATTGTTTCTTCCTGATTGTTATCTATCCTCTTTGCTTTATAATAGGAACTAGAATTTCTTTAGTGATTTCCTTAGTGATTGTATGATTGTTGCCTACCAACCTCCATTTCACTCCAAATGACTAGCCTAACTCAATCAGGGAAATGCTATTCCCGTGCCAGTAACTGGTTCAAAGATGGAAGTGAAGTGAAGTGAAGTCACTCAGTTGTGTCCGACTCTTTGTGACCCCATGGACTGTAGCCTGCCAGGATCCTCTGTCCATGGAATTCTCCAAGCAAGAATGCTGGAGTGGGTTGCCATTTCCTTCTCCAGGGAATCTTCCCGACCCAGGGATCGAACTCAGGTCTGCACTGCAGGCAGACTCCTTATCCTCTAAGCCACCAGGGAAGTGGCTCAAAGATGGAGATTTGCCATAAACTGGCCAATGAGACCAGAAGAAGTCATTAGCGAGTGTTTCGTGTAAAGACTTCCTTGCTCATAAAAAAAAAAAAAAAGATACACTGGTGATCACTTCCTTCCGAAACTTCTGATGATTATCTGTTTTATTATAGCCACCCTACAGGATGCAAATAAAATCTCATTTGTTCTCTTTATTTGGATTTCCCGGATGATGAATGATTTATCTTTCCACGTGCTCATTGGCCATTTATATATTTTCCTTGGAGGAATGTCTATTCAGATCTTTTATATACTTTCAGTTGAGTTGTATTTTTAATACTGAATTGTAGGAGTTCTTTATATATTTAGGATATGATTTCTATGTAAGATATATGATCTGCAAATATTTTATTCTGTGAGTTGTTTTTCACTTTCTTGATGGTAGGTTTTGTCTTTCTAGGACTTTGTCCATTCCATCTACATTATCTAATTTATTGGCATATAATTGTTCAAAGTTTTCCTTTATAATCCTTTTTATTTATGTAGTTAGTAGTCATGTCCCCAAGGTATCTCATAAGAAATTGGAAATCTCTTAATTAAATGGAAGCTGACATAAATCAACAAAAATAATTTTTGGAAAGCCAGGTACTATGTTTTAAATCTCTTTCATTTTGCTGATAAGAAAAGCTATCTTTAAAAAAAAAGGGGGGGAATCCAGAAGTTAACTAATCAGGTTAAGCAAAAACTTAACCTGTGGCCTGTCCAGAAAAGGCAAATCCAGAGACAAAAATTAGATTAGTGGTTGCCAGGAATAGGTAGTCTCAGCAGAGGATAGGGAGTGACTGCTAATGAGTTTGGGGTTTTTTTCTTTTAGATGAAAACATTCTGGTATTAGATAAGTGATGACGGATGCACAAATTTGTGACTATGCTAAAGACGAAAACCACTGAACTGTATACTTAGGTAAACTTTATATAATACGTATTTTAATATGCTGGGTTTTTTTTAAAGATTATATGTGACCAAACTCTAATTTTCCTAATTGTAAGGTATTAAATGCCTTTTTTTTTTTACATTTAATGAAAAGAGATAAGGGCTTTCTTGCTATCAACTTATCACCCACCTAAAATATAAATCTTTTTTAAGGAATTCCTGGCAGTCCAGTGGTTAGGACTCTGCACTTTCATAGCCAAGGGCCTGGGTTTGATCCCTGGTTGGGGAACTAAGATTCCGCAAGCACCACAGCATGGCCAATAAATAAATAACATAAGTGTTTCTAAACCAGAATTATTAAATATATTTTAGTAATTATGAGAAATTATCTATCAGTGTAGGAGTTTAATATTTCATTAATTTTAACTCCTTCATCACTCCAGGTGAACCTGATTTACAATAAAAATTGTGAGATTTCTCAAAGTTTCTCTTTGCTCCTTCAAACCGTAAAAAGCTGGTACAGTTTTTTAATTTTTGAGAAAAGTGAAAGAAAGTGAAGTCACTCAGTTGTGTCCAACTCTTTGCGACCCTGTGGACTATAGCCTACCAGTCTCCTCCATCCATGGGATTCTCCAGGCAAGAATACTGGAGTGGGTTGACATTTCCTTCTCCAGGGGATTTTCCTGACCCAGAAATTGAACCCAGGTCTCCTGCATTGCAGGCAGATGCTTTACCCTCTGAGCCACCAAGGAGAGAACTGTTTTTTATTTTTTGAGATTGTCACTACAATTTTCTATCTTCCTCTGCAGAAGTAAAAAACACCAGCTTAAATTAAAACAACAAAGACAGTACATATGACAGTTTCTAGGCCTAAACATATCTTGGAACTTTGTTAATACAACTATTAATACTAGATAGCATTATTTTGTATTGGCCTTGTCAACACTCCTCAAACTGGTTTTCTCTTGAAGTATCTATTTCAAAGACTCAACTAAGAAAACAGAGTATATTCCCTGAGTTTGGACTCAACCCTCTGACGACTTGGATGTGGGCTAACATCAGTTCAACTCCCCCTAGGGTCAGGATGATGACTGAAAGAGTGTGAGAAGCAGGGCCTTGGCATCTGTCTGAGTCTGAAGTGCCTTTCACAAAATATCCAGATGGTACTCCTGCTCCTTGGCATTTGAAGCATCTCTTTTAAACTTCAGCCACAAAATGTAAATAATTACAGTTTTAATGTTTTCTTGAGAATTTTAATCTCAAGAGTGTGTTAATCACTCAGTTGTGTCTGACTCTTTCAGACCCCATGGACTACAGGGACCCCGCCAGGCTCCTTTGACCATGGAATTCTCCAGGCAAGAATACTAATCAGGTTAAGCAAAAACTTAACCTGTGGATTCAGCTATCCTGGATTTGCCATTCCTTTCTCCAGGGCATCTTCCTGACCCAGGGATTGAACCTGAGTCTTTGGTATTGCAGATTCTTTACCATCTGAGCCACCAAAATTTTAATTTCAAGAGTAATACACGCTAATCGTATATTAGAGTCCAAAAGATACATTAAAAAAAAAAAGCCATCTCACCACTAACCCTCCATTCCCATTGCCCTGACGTAAACAAGGTCAACAATTTGATGTGTTTTCAAAAGAGAAATGTTGAATGGGAAACATAATTTTCACACCTGGTAAAGAATATCTTAAATGTGGATATTTCCCAGAGAGCCAAAGAAAGTCCTGGGCCATGTAAGTATTCAAAGGAAAATGAGTCTAGAAAAGATAATAAGTTGAAACAGTCAGTGGGCAGCAAATGGACCTGAGAAATCTTTCGGGGGTGATTCTAAAACCAGATTGTGGTGATGGCTGCACAGCTCCAGAAATTTACTAAAGTTGTTAAATGGTGCACATAAAATGGGTGAGTGTAAATTATACCTCAATAAAGTTGCGGTGATTTGTGTGCTTTCGTTTTGCTGTTGTTTTGTTTTCTAAGCAGCCAGGAAGATGGGAGGAAAAGCACCAGATGGGGACACAGCATGGATGTGAGCAGAGCTCTGAGCCCTTAGCAGCTGCCCAGACAACCAGGCACTGGAGAAGGAAGTGGCAACCCACTCCAGCGCTCTTGCCTGGAGAATGCCGGGGATGGGGGAGCCTGGTGTGTAGAGCGGACTTTTGGACTCTGAGGGAGAGTGAGACTGAAGCGACTTAGCAGCAGCAGACAACCAGGCTGGCAGAAAAACGGCCCTTTGCGGATGTCCACACCTAATTCCTGGAATCTATGCTCCCTGACACAGATAAAAGGAGTTTATTAGTGTAATTAAGTTTGTGCTGTGCTTAGTCACCTCTGACCCTTTGAGACCTTTTTGGACAGTAGCCTTCGGACTCCTCTGTCCTTGGGATTTTCCAGGCAAGAATACTGGAGCGTGTTGCCATTTCTTCCTCTAGGGGATCTTCCCGTCCAAGGAAGGAACTTGCATCTCCTGTGTCTCCTGTGTTACAGGTGGATTGTTTACCCGCTGAGTCACTGGGAAAGCCCATAATTAAGTTTACAGACCTTAAAACAGGGAGATTAGCCTGGATTATTCAGGTAAGCCCAATCGAAACACTTGATTCTTTAAAAGCAAACAGCTTTCTCCAGCTGGAAGCAAGAGAGGTATGGCAGAACACAGAAATTCCCAGGCCGTAGTAGCTTTGGGATGACCCTGCCGTGTGCAAGCGCAGGAGTGAGGCCTCTAGGAGTGCAGGACATCCCCCAGGTAAAGTAGCCAGGAAGTTCAGTTCAGTTCAGTCGCTCAGTCGTGTCCGACTCTTTGTGACCCCATGAATCGAAGCACTCTAGGCCTCCCTGTCCATCACCATCTCTCGGAGTTCACTCAGACTCACGTCCATCGAGTCAGTGATGCCATCCAGCCATCTCATCCTCAGTCGTCCCCTTCTCCTCCTGCCCCCAATCCCTCCAGCATCAGAGTCTTTCCAATGAGTCAACTCTTCGCATGAGGTGGCCAAAGTACTGGAGTTTCAGCTTTAGCATCATTCCTTCCAAAGAAATCCCAGGGTTGATCTCCTTCAGAATGGACTGGTTGGATCTCTTTGCAGCCCAAGGGACTCTCAAGCATCTTCTCCAACACCACAGTTCAAAAGCATCAATTCATCAGCGCTCAGCCTTCTTCACAGTCCAACTCTCACATCCATATATGACACAGGAAAAACCATAGCCTTGACTAGACGGACCTTAGTCGGCCAGGAAATTAGTCCCATCTAAAACCTGAATGAGTAGATTCCTCACTGTGCCTCCCTGCCAGAGTTCAGCCAGCCAACACCCTGACTTCTGCTCAGAAAATTCCAGAATGGAAAAATCAACCAGGCCAACGTGGACTTGTATATCACAAAACTGAGACCAACTGAGAACTGAGATGTGTTGTCTCAAGTCTCTACATTTGTAGTCATTTGTTAGGGTAGCAATAGAAAGCGAATACAATACCAAAATTATAAATCAGATGTCAGAGCCCACTTCAAACCTTGCAGTGACTTTTTGCTGCCTAAAACTAAATGAACTCCTTAATGTAGCACGTGTGCCCCTCATGACCTGAGGGGACTCATGGACTCACTCTTTAGCTGTAGGCTCTTCACTCACCTACAGGTACCCTGATACTTCTCACCTCCCTCCCTCTCCTTAGTATGACTTTCTCATTCTTGTGGACTAAACTGAGGATTTAGTTTAATGGATTTCTGTTCCAGGAAGACTCTCTGGTTTGCATTCCATAGCACCTGCTGAATGGTTTCTTCATTATAATACAATATAATAATAATGTGTGCATGCTAAGTCTCTTCAGTCGTGCCCGACTCTATGTGACCCTATGGACTGCAGCCTGCCAGGCTGCTCTGTCCATGGGATTCTCCAGGCAAGAATACTGGAGTGGGTTGCCATGTCCTTGCCATGATCCCCCTCCAGAGGATCTTCCCCACCTAGGGGTTGAACCCCTGTCTTCTGTGGCACCTGCATAGCAGGTGGATTCTTTACCAATGAGTCACCAAGGAAGTCCATAATAATAACAATAATATAGCATATAATCCCACTTATAAAGTATTACAATGAACCATTTATGTGCATGGATCCCCGTTTAGGTTATAACTTCTTTCAAGGAAGGATCAAATCTTATTCATCTTTGTTTCCCCAGTACCCCAGTACAGTGGATGCCCCATTAATATTGTTTACATGTCCCATTTGAAAGAAAAAGTTTCGGCAACTAATAAAGAAGTTTATTAATCAACAAGTAGGTTAGATCATGAGGGCTGTTCATATGTTCATTCATCTGTAAGGAAGCAAGTGGGAGGCTGTGTATCCTAGATTAGATTATTTCTATGAAACAGTACTGTATCAGTCCTCAAACTTTAGAACAAGCTCCTCAATCCTCCTTGCAGATAACGTTTTATTGGCACTACTGTTGACATTCTCAGCAGAAGAAAATCTCCTTCCTAAATATCTTGGTGTCAGTGGGAAAACCTCACAGCTACCCACATCCACCTGGTTACTCACTTGGATGCTGGCTCTGTAGGAAGGGCCTTGATATATGAAACGCCCAGAGTCAGGTGACTGAAGTTTTCACACAGTACCTTCACTAAGCTTTGTCCATAAGTTTTACTAGTGAATATCAAACTAATATGTATTAGAGGCACTTGCCAATCAGTTTTCCTCCTCTCTTTTCAAAAAATATCTATTTTATGTATTTATTTGGCTATGCTGGGTCTTAGTTGCAACACATGGTATCTTCACTCTTTATCTGTGGTATGTGGGATCTAGTTCCCTGATCAGGGATTTAACCCAGGCCCTCTGCCTTGGGAGTGCAGAGTCTTAGCCACTGGACCACCAGGGAAGTGCCCACTTTTCCTTTTCTCCCTCTCTTTTAAAAAATGGTCTCTGTCTTGGGCTGCTTTTAAAAAATAATTGTATTTATTTATTTAGGGCTGTTCTGGGTCTTTATAGCTTTGCACAGACTTTCTAGTTGCAGCAAATGGGTGAAGGGCCTACTCTTCATTGCAGTGCATGACCTTCTCATTGCAGCGGCTTCTCTTGTTGTGGAGCATGGGCTCTAGGCACGGGGGCTTCAGTAATTGCAGCACACGGGCTCAGAAGTTGCGGCTTGAGGGCTCTAGAGCATGGACGGGCTCAGTAGTCATGGTGCACAGGCTTAGTTGCTCTGCAGCATGTGGAATCTTCCCAGACCAGGGATCGAACCTGTGTCCTCTACTTTGGCAGGCAGATTCTTATCCACTGTGCCACCAGGGCAGTCCTCCTCTTCTCTTGATGATTAATGTCAAGGACACATTTTTGCAGGTTGCATAATTGGATCTTTGTTCTTTAGAATGGATTTCTTTTGGGGAAAAAGTCATCCCATATTTGCAAGACCATTCCCCATTTTTTATGACCTGTTTAGAAAACCACACTTTCTAACTTGGACTTTAACACTGATGAGGCATAGCAGGGTTAGCAGTGTTTGTAAAACACCTCAAAACCAAGCATAAACCCAAGAAACACATAAAAGATTAAGAGATAATGCTGATGCTGAGTAATGCTAAATGAGTGTACATAATCACTAGTTCCATCTGTTGGTTCAGGTAGAGTTGGCACGTGCTTTTTCTTGGTTACAGCTTGGCTTTTCCTATAAAGGTTTATGAGTTGAATAAGTAGAGAAAATTATGTGCTTTTACTTGAAATTAAAATTGTTATAATATTGTAGCACCTATTCAGAAGCAAATGCTCAAAATGTTCACGATTCATTTCCACAGACTGTTGAGAATGGTGACCCCTGGACTGACAAGTATTGAGTTTTCTACACTTTCTCTCACTGGTCCCCTCCTTTCATAAATGAGTTCAGTCTTAAATCTATCACATAACCTAAAAGTAGCTGCATGTGTTGGTAAATGAGCTTCATATTCATGTTTCCAGCACCGTTGAGCTCTTAACATCTTCCTTTTCTTTAAAATCCACTTAGGATGCTCAAAGATCAGGTATAATCCTGACATCCCGAAACTCTACTTTTTCACTCATGCTGCAGTCCAATGACATCACTAACACCAACCTGGGAAACAGTACAAATTATCACATTTTATCTATATTTGTAAATGTCTTCATCAACATTGAATGTGTAAATGTTTTCTTGCAACACTCTGAAGCTGAGTGACATGATAAAATGCTTTCTTCTGGCAGAAAATCCAATCTTACTATCTTACTTCTCAGAATCTCACGTCTTATATTTAAGTCTATAAGCCATTTTGAGTTTATTTTTGTGTCCAGTGTGAGGGTATGGTGACAGTTTCCTAATTTCATTGATTTACATGTGGCTGTGGGTGTCCAGCTTTACCAACACCACTTGCTAAAGAGACTGTCTTTTTCCCATTGTATGTTCTTGCCTCATCTGTTGAAGATTAATTGATCACAGATACATGGGTTTATTTCTGGGCTCTCTATTCTGTTCCATTGATCCATATGTCTGTTTTTGTGCCAATACCAAATGCTGTTTTGATTACTGTAGGTTTGTAGCATTGTCTGAAGTCTGGGAGGGTTATGTCTGCAGGTTTGTTCCTCAGGATTGCCTGGGCAATTCTGAATCTTTTACGATTCCATATAAATTTTAGGATTATTTGTTCTAGTTCTGTGAAAAATGTCATGGGTGATTTGATACAGGCTGCCTTAAATCTGTAGACTGCTTTGGGTAACACGGCCATTTTAATAATGTTAATTCTTCTAATCCAAAAGCATGGCATGTCTTTCTATTTCTTTGACTCATCTTCAATTTCCTTTCTCCATGTTTTTTAAAATTAATTAATTAAATAATTTATGGCTGCGCTGGGTCTGCATTGCTGCTTGCAAGCTTCCTCCTGCTGCAGAGAGTGGGGGCTACTCTCTAGTTCACTGTGCGGGCGTCTCATTGCAGTGGTTTCTCTTGTTGTGGAGCGCAGGCTCTAGGTCCATGGGCTTCAGTAGTTGCACCTCCTGGATTCTAGAGTGCCAGCTCAGTAGTTACGGCACCCGGGCTTAGCTGTCCCACATCATGTGGGATCTTTCTGGATTAGGGATTGAACCCGTGTCCCCTGCATTGGCAGCTGCCAGGAAAGCCCCACAATGTTTCATAGTTCTCAGCCTTTCACCTTCTTGGTCAGGTTTATTCCTGAGTATTTTATATTTTTTGGACGCATTTTTAAAAATATTTATTTTTGGCTCTGCTAACTCTTCACTGCTGCAAGTAGGCTTTCTCTAGTTGCAGAGTGTGGGGACTACTCTTTAGTTGAGGTTCACGGGCTTCTGGTTTTGTTGGCTTCTAGTTTTGTTGGCTTCTCTTGTTGTGGAGCACAGGCTCTAGGTGTTCAGGCTTCAGTAGTCACGGTGCCTGGGCTTAGTTGCCCTGTGGCATGTGGGATCTTCCCAGACCAGGGATTGAACTGGTGTCCCCTGCATTGCAAGGTGGATTCTTAACCACTGGACCACCAGGGAACCCCTCGGATGCATTTTAAAAAGGACTGTTTTTTTACTTTCCCTTTCTGATATTTCATTTTTTTAATTTAAAATTTATTTATTTACTGGTTGTACTGCACATCTTGTGGGGGTCTTAGCTTCCTTACCAAGAATCAAAATCGCGTACCCTGCAGTGGAAGCACAGAGTTCTAACCACTGGATGACAGGGGAATTCCCGTAATATTTCATTGTTAGTGTAAAGGAATGCAACAGATTTCTGTATGTTAATCTTGTATCCTGCTACCTTGCTGAATTCATTTATCAGTTCTATTGGGTTTTGTATGGCATTGTTACTCCTTAGAGATTTATACATTGGAGGAAAAACTATAAAGGCAAGCAAGAAGATGGTTTCACAGCACTCACAGTAGTCATTATAATTCCAGAGGAGGGACCAGCCTGGGATTGGACTTCTGGGAATACTGTCAATATTTTATTTCTTGACTCAGGTTATATATTTTTTTTAATGTACATTTCTACAATAAAAAGAAAAATACTTAGAGAACGAATTAATGGGGGCCCAACACAGTTAACGGAAACAGATCCAGACCAAGAATTTTAGAACACTGGAGCCAAGTTTTCTAACAATCATGAATCAGAATGGAACTGGATTTCTCAATGCTGACAATAGAAGCCAGAAGCCAGAGTTCTGTGTTCAAAATACTAAGAACAAATCATTTCCAATCTTGAATTCTCTACCCATGCTATTGAGTATGAAAGTAGAATAGAGACATTTTTAGACATACAAAGTCTCAAAACTGTATCCTTCTGTATCAAGGTACTAGAGAACATACCCACCAAAATAATAGATAAAGCAAGAAAGAGGGAAATATGGAATCCAGGACACTAGAAATCCAAAACAAGAGAGACGTGAAGAACCAACCACTCCAGATTGAAACTGGTCAGAAGGCTACAGAGAGGTATCTTAGAAAACAAAACCAAAGACGTCCCCGGTGCTCTAGTGGCTAGGACTCTGTGCTCCCAATTCAGGGGCCCCAGGTTTGATCCCTGGGTAGGGAACTGGATCCCACATGCTGCAACTAGGAGTTTAAGTGCTGCAACTAAAGATCCCGCATGCCGCAACTAAGACCCAGCGTATTTCTAACAGAAAATAAAAAAAAGAAAAGCTAATGGGTTTGAATGTAATGAGATATTTACACCTCAAGGTAGAGTTAAAGCAGGAGACATAAGAGACACAGGTTTGATCCCTGGGCAGGGAAGATCCTCTGGAGGAGGACATGGCAATCCACTCCAATATTCTTGCCTGGAGAATCCTCATGGACAGAGGAGCCTGGTGGGCTACAGTCCATGGGGGTCACACAGAGTCGGACACGACTGAAGTGACAGAGCACACATATAACACAAACAAAACAACAAAAAGAGGGAACAATTATTAACTCAGTTGCGGGGCAGAGGGAGGAGCAAGAAGTACAGGAAGAGCAGTCACAGTAAGTGCATGGTTCAACTGTGGCTAACACTTACATAGTTACAGATATGCGAACTCTGAATGCTGATGTAACCAAATTGTGTGTGATACAGTACCATGGCGAGAGTGAAGGTGGGAAGTATATGAAAGATGAACGAATTAAAACCCAAACTTCCAAAATAATAACAGAAAATGCCTAAAAGCAAAAACTCAGGAATCAGTAATAGGGGCTACTTAGATTTATTCTATTTAGATACAGAGAGAAAAAAAACCAGCTAACAGGGTTGAATCTAGCGCCTCAGGGGAAGATAATATGATTGACAAGGGAACCCATTTTTCATAATAAGACTCACAGAATTCCTAAACATGTGCATATGTAACTTTGGAAAACACACAAACAAACCTAATTGAGATGGAAGAGAATTCTCCCACTTTCTCTATGTCTGCATTTTTATAAAATGCGTGTATATATACATATATATGTGTGTATATATACATTTTTTTAACCAAAAGATGTTTTAGGTAATCAAAAGAAGAAATTGGTTGGAAAATATTTCCGGTCACTGACTGAGTAACCTTCCATCCAGGGACATACATTTCACCTTTATAAATAATTATCTGCAAAGCTGAGGCAGTTTTAAAATATGGCTCCCAAGTGTTTTTTTAATGACTTAAAGCAATATCTATTCTCTTAAGCTTACAATTCTGTGGGTGGTGGAACAGTTCTTCTGAGCCATAAACTCTCTGACTTTCCTCCCATCAAGAGGTGGGGTTGAGGGAAGTTCCCTGTGGCCTGGTGGTTAGGATTCCAGGCTTTCACTGCCATGGCCCGAGTTCAGTCCCTGATCAGGGAACTGAGATCCCACAAGTCATGCAATGAGGGGGAAAAAAAAAGGTGGAGGTCTTGTTTCCTTCCCTTAATCAGAGCTGGCTGTGACTGCTTCAACAAACAGTGTGGTGGAAGTGATGCTAGGTGACTTCCAAAGATGGGCCATTAAAGGTCACGCAGTTTTCACCTTGCTCAGTGAAATACTTGTTTCTGGAGTTTGAAGCTTCCAGATAAGAAGTCCGGGTACCCTGTTTCAATCACGCTGGTGAGGACACCCACTGGCACTGTGGGAGAGCCTGTCCTCCAGCCAGCCCAGCCCAGGCCACAGTCATGTGAGTAAAGAAGCCTTCTTGGGGACTTCCCTGGCAGTCCAGTCATTAAGACTGAGCTTCCAGTTCAAGGAGCGTGGGTTCCACCTCTGGTCAGGGAATCAAGATCCCACATGTCTTGAAGTCAGGCAAAAATTTTTCTTAAAAAAGAAAGAAAGGAAAGAAGTCATCATAGAAGTGGATCCTCCAGTCCCAGCTGTTCCAACCCCAGTCATCAGGTCATCCAAGCTGAGACTCAGCCATCATGAAACGGAATGTAGTATATACCTTTTCCAAATTACTGACCCACAGAATCAATGAGCATTTAAAAAAAATGTTTTATACTTCTAAATATTGTACAGGTTTGTCACAGAGTAGTTGATAAATGAAATAAAAGCTAGTGACCATAGCAGCACATAATTATGTATTAATATACTCAACATGAAAAAGACAATGCCTATAACCATTACAATGCATAAATTAATCATTGAGTGCTAAATTAATGAATACTTATTTCATTGCATGTACTAAATAATTTTCTTTTTATGTTCCAACACAAAACTGATATGTATAATTTTAACTATCAAGAATATCCAATCAAAAACAAAAAAATGTCATTCCTTCATCCCCTTTGGATTCTGATGATGATGCAATGGGAGAACATTGAAAGGAACTAAATTGTAAAGGAAATTCTACCAGAGAAGATAGAAGAGCTACCTACTCAGGGATAAATAGGCAAGACTGGTATAAACCTTTAAGAATATTGTCAGAATGGCTGAGATTGTGAAGCATGATACAGACAACAAAAAGGGCTTTGAAAGCTTTATCTGGAATAATAAGAAGGAAGAGATAGGCCCATTGCCTAGGGTAGATGGTGTAATATTAACAGATGACCAAGAGAAAGCAGAACCTCTCAACTTTCATTCAATATGCCTTCTATAAAGAAAATGGTGCTTAAGATTTCTAAATGGTTTAAGGTTGTGGTTCAGAGGAAACTGAAGCCCCCAAAGTAAAGAAAGGATAATGATAAGAGGACACTAACTAGATTTAAATGTTCAAGACTCCAGACTGGCATGCAGGCATCCTCAGGGTGCTTAAAGATACTGGAGATACGGTTTTGGAACCATTGTAGACAAACCTTGAAAAATTTTAGGAAATAAGAAAAGTACTGGAGATAGGCAAACACTTTCAAGAAGTTTTAAAACGTGATTTTTAAAATTATTCACCATTGACTTTGGTACTAATCTCCTGGACCAGGTTCTAGATTTTATATTCTTCAGACAATTTGTGAGCACTGAGTAGTGGGGACAGTGAGAACTTCTCATGTTAAACAAAGCTCATTTCCCTTTTTCATAGGGTTATGATAGGGTTACCACACTGTGAGACAGGGGGACCCTTTAGCAATTGAATTGCTCGCTACCTTGATTTCAAGGAAGAAGCACAGTGTTTCAGGACACCCCTGCAGATCATAGAAAGGAACCTGGGTACAAGTTAGGGGATCTGGTGAGTCTGTAGTAGTTTGAATGTTAATCTAAGTAAATGTTTATTTTGGTGATGTCAGAAAAAGGACCTGTGAAAAATCACTCCTACATAAAAGCAATAAAGAACCCAGCAAAAATAGTCAGAATCAACTTTTTAAAAACTCTGTAAATGAACCGAAGGTTAAGAGCAACTTGAAGAATGCTGAGTCAAGAAAAAAATGGCAGAATCTTGGTGGAAACAGTGAGCTCTGTGACATTTTATTCTCTTGAGTCCTGTCCCCTATCCTCCAGCTCTGTTGCTATCTTGTAAAGTAACTCATACTTCCAGTGTAACCTGGCAGACACTGGAGGGAAAAGAAAGGAGCTGGAGGTCTTGCCAAGTTTTTAATTTATTTTAATTGAAGTAACAGTTGAATTACAATATTGTTTACTGCTATACAACAGAGTGACTCCGTTATATATATATATATTCTTTTTAATATTCTTTTCCATTATTATTTATCAAAGCTCTTTCCAAGTCTTATTTCCAAAGAATTGTCATCCCTGGAATTGTCTTGTGGTTCCTTGGGAGACCCAACTTACAAGGCTATCTGTACTTGACCTCACTTGGAGCTTGCTCAGTGTGAAAAATCCTCTTCTCAGGGGACATTTGTCAAAAACACTTAAAGGCAAGTGTTTTAACTTTGCAGCCACCTAAGGCAGTAGGTAGGTGTTAGGGCAAACAACAGACTAACCAAAAAGCTTTAGAGGAAATGCTAGGCGAGATCAAACCCTCTGAGATGATGGTGTGAGGAGCTCTTATATGCCCATTCCCCAGAATAACAAGCAAAATGGATGAAAAAAAATTTTTTAATGTAGTCTCTGGAAATTGTCCTAATGGCACATAGCCAATGAAGAAACATTTATTCAAGAAAATCTACTAAAAGTTGGTAAAACCAGGAAGAGTCTGCGGCATTTGGGCCTAATTCCTTCAAACTACCACACAATTGCACTCAACTCACATGCTAGCAAAGTAATGCTCAAAATTATCCAAGTCAGGCTTCAACAGTATGTGAACCATGAAATTCCAGATGTTCAAGGTAGATTTAGAAAATGCAGAGGAACCACAGATCAAATTGCCAACATCCGCTGGATTATCAAAAAAGTGGGAGAGTTCCAGAAAAACATCTACTTCTGCTATATTGACTATGCCAAAGCCTTTGACTGTGTGGATCACAATAAACTGTGGAAAATTCTAAAAGAGATGGGAATACCAGACCACTTGACCTGTCTCTTGAGAAATCTGTATGCAGGTCAGGAAGCAACAGTTAGAACTGGACATGGAACAACAGACTAGTTTCAAATAGGAAAAGGAGTACGTCAAGGCTGTATACTGTCACCCTGCTTGTTTAACTTATATGCAGAGTACACCATGAGAAACACTGGCCTGGATGAAGCACAAGCTGGAATCAAGATTGCTGGGAGAAATATCAATAACCTCAGATATACAGATGACACCACACTTACAGTAGAAATTGAAGAACTAAAGAACCTCTTGATGAAAGTGAAAGAAGAGAGTGAAAAAGTTGTCTTAAAACCCAACATTCAGAAAACTAAGCTCATGGCATCTGGTCCCATCTCTTCATGGCAAATAGATGGGGAAACAATGGAAACAGTGACAGACTATTTGGGAGGGGGCTCCAAAATCACTGCAGATGGTGACTGCAGCCATTATATTAAAAGATGCTTGCTCCTTGGAAGAAAAGTTATGACCAACCTAGACAGCATATTAAAAACCAGAGATGTTACTTTGCCAATGAAGGTCTGTCTAGCCAAAGCTATGGTTTTTCCAGTAGTCATGTATGGATGTGAGAGTTGGACTGTGAAGAAGGCTGAGTGCTGAAGAATTGATGCTTTGAACTGTGGTGTAGGAGAAGACTCTTGAGAGTCCCTTGACTGCAAGGAGATCCAACCAGTCCACCCTAAAGGAAATCAGTCCTGAATATTCATTGGAAGGACTGATGTTGAAGCTGAAACTCCAATACTTTGGCCACCTGATGCGAAGAGATGACTCACCGGAAAAGACCCTGATGCTGGGAAAGACTGAAGGTGGGAGGAGCAGGGGACAACAGAGGATGAGACGATTGGTTGGCATCACTGACTCAATGGACATGAGTTTGAGTAAACTCCGGGAGTTGGTGATGGACAGGGAAGCCTGGCATGCTGCAGTCCATGGGGTCACAAAGAGTCGAACATGATTGAGAGACTGAAGTGAACTGAACTGAATTCCCTCCCTCCCACCTTCCCCCAGCTCACCTTAAAGGAAATTTTGACCCAGGTTGGTAGGCCAAAAAGACAGGGCTCCCTTTCCCCTCAGCTCCCTATCAAACCTTACAGTATCTCACCATCAGGGACAAGCTGCCAGCATTTTTTAACCCTTCTAGCTCCAAGCTGAAGAGGCTAAATTTCTGGTGAGTGTGGCAGAGAAGTAGGGTGTTCCCTTCCCCCATGCAACCCCTACTCATAGGATGGAGGCTCTGTCCCTGGTGTGATGGTCCAAGGATGCCAGGGCCCCAGTCGCCCTTATCCCAACTTGCCTGTAGAACAGTGATCCAGTGCTGGGAGAAATGAGCCAAGAAGACCAGAAGCTATAGCAGCTAGTACCTAAGGAGTAGCTGAGAGACTTTGCCCAGGTAGAGAGAGCCCACAGGAAAAAAGAGACTTGGGATTCTCCCCAAAGGAACTGACTTTATTTGAAACTTAGCACAGGAAAACTCAACTGTAAGAACACTATCAAAAAAGCTTCTTAAGAACCACAAGACCACTTAATTCACAAGAGAGAACCAGGGAAAGAGACAGCTAAAAAGAGCCCTCCTGGGGTTAGAACAGACCGCAAAGGCCAGTCTTAAAACCTATCCCTGTCCAAATTTAACAGAATCAGACTGCTGAGCAATATATGCCCTGAAGTGAAGTGAAAATTGCTCAGTCGTGTCCGACTCTTTGCGACCGCATGGACTATACAGTCCACGGAATTCTCCAGGCCAGAATACCGGAGTGGGTAGCCTTTCCCTTCTCCCGGGGATCTTCCCAACCCAGGGATCGAACCCAGGTATCTCACATTGCAGGCAGATTCTTTACCAGCTGAGGCAGATTCTTTACCAGCTGAGCCACAAGGGAAGCCCCACTTATGCTCTGGGCATTGTCAAAAACAATAGAGCAATCAGCCAGTAATCAGTGGAGGCTAACTGGCAGTATGTATTATCAAATCAGACAGCTTACCAGAGAAATAAAGAAAGTGACAAAGAGAACTTGCTATAACCCTTGTCATTCCAAGGTGACAAGAGCAGAAACAGAAAGGCAGAGTCCAAGGTTGTGCCCTCCAAGGCACAGGACCAAAGCTTTCACGCTGAGGGAAAACTAACTAAAATAGCCAAGTCAAGTCATAAAATAAACAGCGAACAACAACAAAAACAACCCCTGGGAGGCGGGGGGAGAAGGAATCAGTATTCAGAATTGCTATAGTACCTAAAATGTCCAGTTTTCAACAAAAATTGTGAGACATGTAAAGAAAAAGTGTGACCTACACATAGGAAAAAAAGAAAAAAAAAGAGCAGGCAATAGAACCTGCCCATGAGAGGGACTAAATGTCAGATTTAACAGGCTTCAAGGTAGCTATTATAAATATGTTCAAAGAAGTAAACAAAGTATGCTTAAATCAAGAAGGTATGAAGATGTATCATTAAATAGAGACTATAAAAAAAGGGATGGAGGATGTTTTAAATGACTGGTTGAAATTCTGGAGTTGAAATGTACATTGACCAAAAGGAAAAATTCATTCAGTTCAGTCACTCAGTCGTGTCTGACTCTTTGAGACCCCATGAATTGCAGGCCTCCCTGTCCATCACCACGCCAGGCCTCCCTGTCCATCACCAACTCCCGGAGTTCACTCAGACTCACGTCCATCGAGTCAGTGATGCCATCCAGCCATCTCATCCTTGGTTGTCCCCTTCTCCTCCTGCCCCCAATCCCTCCCAGCATCAAAGTCTTTTCCAATGAGTCAACTCTTCGCATGAGGTGGCCAAAGTACTGGAGTTTCAGCTTTAGCATCATTCCCTCCAAAGAAATTCCTGGGCTGATCTCCTTCAGAACGGACTGGTTGGATCTCCTTGCAGTCCAAGGGACTCTCAAGAGTCTTCTCCAACACCACAGTTCAAAAACATCAATTCTTCGGCGCTCAGCCTTCTTCACAGTCCAACTCTCACATCCATACATGACTACTGGAAAAACCATAGCCTTGACAAGACGGATCTTAGTTGGCAAAGTAATGTCTCTGCTTTTGAAAATTCATTATAAGGGCTCAAATGTTGATTTGAACAGGCAGAAAAATAGAATCAGCAAACTTGAAGATAAATGTATAGAGCTTATGGAATCAAAAGAACAGAGAAACAATGAAATGAAGAAAAGTAAACACAGCCTCAGAGAAATAGGGACACTTTTAAACACACCAACATACATGTAATAGGGGTACCAGGGGGGAAGAGAAAGAGAGAGGAGAAAGAAAAAAACATCTGAAAACTTAAAGACTTACCCAATTTGCTGGAAAATGTAAATCTATATCTCCATGAAACCCAACAAATCCTAAATAAGATAAACACAAAGAGATCAATACCCAGATATATCACGGTTAAAGTGCTGAAAGATAAAGAGAAAATCTTGGAAACAGCAAGGAAGAAAAAAAATGATTTATCACATGTAAGAGGGGTGCTGCTGCTGCTGCTAAGTCGCTTCAGTCGTGTCCGACTGTGTGCGACCCCATAGATGGCAGCCCACTAGGCTCCTCTGTCCCTGGGATTCTCCAGGCAAGAATACTGGAGTGGGTTGCCATTTCCTTCTCCAGTGCATGAGAGTGAAAAGTGAAAGCGAAGTCACTCAGTCGTGCCAGTATATATACTCAAGAGACTAGAAGACAGACATTCACATAAAAACTTGCACACAAAAGTTCACAGCAGCATTATGTATAAAAATCTAAAGTGGGAACAGGACTTCCCTGGTGGCATAGTGGATAGGAGTCCATCTGCCATGCCAGGGACACAAGCTCGATTCCTGGTCCAGGAGGATTCCACATGCCATGAAGCAACTAAGCCCACGTGTCACAACTCCTGAGCCTGCGTTCCACAACAAGAGAAGCCACTGCAATGAGAAGCCCGTGTGCTGCAACGAAGAGTAGCCCCTGTTCGCCACAACCAGAGAAAGCCCACGCAAAGCAACGAAGACCCAGCAGAGTCATAAATAAACAAATATTTTTAAAATTAAAGAGGGAACAACCCAAATGTCTACCAACTGATGAATATATAACCAGTTATATAACTATCAGGTACAGTTATATAAATGTGGCATCCCCATGCAATGAAATATCATTAAGTCATAAAATAAGAATGAAGTCTGACATAGGCTAAAGCCTGGCTGACTCTTGAGAACATGCTAAGGAAAAGAAGCCAGCTGCATAAAGGCCACATAGTATATGGTTCTGTGCGTATGAAATGTTCAGAAGAGGCAAATCCATAGTAACAGACGAGATCAGTTGTTGCCAGGGGCTGCAGGGATGAGGGTACAGGCAGTGACATAACCTTGTAAACATACTGAAAATCACTGCATCGTACACTTTAAAATGATGAATTTTATGGTATATGTTATATTTCAATTAAAAAGTTTGAGTGTTAATATGCATAAGAATGTAATTTAATCTAAAAATATACTAGGCTTAAGAAGTCAAACATAAACACTACTTTGTGATTCCATTTATATGAAATCTAGAAAAAGCCAAACTATAGTGACATAAAGTGGATAGAACATTGCCTGGAGGAAAGAATCACTAGAAGGGGGCTTTTTAGGTTGAAGAAATTGCTATATATCCCAACGAGGTGACTGTTACGTAATTGTATTCAATTACTAGACTCCATCAAGGCCATATATTTTAAGTTTTTAAAATATTTAGTTTATTTATTTATTTGGTTGCCCCAGGTCTTAGTTATAGCCTGTGGGATCTAGTTCCCTGAACAGGGATTGAACCTGGGCCCCCTGTATTGGGAACTTGGAATCTTAGCCACTAGACCACCAGGGAAGACTCTGTATACTTAAAACAGATGGATTTTATTGAATGTAATTATAATTGATTTTATAATTATAATGTATTAATACATATTAATTGTAATATTAACTTAAAAACAAAAATTTGATGTCAGGGAGTTACCTCTTATAATAAAAGACATCTAACACCTGTATTAGAGGAGCAGACGGCAACCCACTCCAGTATTACTGCCTGGAGAAGCCCATGGACAGAGGAGCCTGGTGGGCTATGGTCCCTAGGGTCACAAAGATTCAGGCACAACTGAAGCAACTTAGCACAGATGCAACATCTATATACTTTTTTTCAGTTTAAAGCTTGCAGATTAAAAAATATCCCAGACTTTACTATATCTCACTTTGTGAAGTAAACAGAATCCATTTATGATCCCAAATTTGCATTTGATGAAACTAAAGTTTAGAAAAGTTATGCCACCCACCCAAGTTCACATATAAAAACATTTAAATCTCAACATGCCTACATGTAAGCAGTATACCCTCTTTTGCAGATGAGAAAACTGAGGAAGTTAAGCAACTGATAAGTGACAACAGGATTCATTCTCTAGTAGTTTGATTCCAGAACCAAAATTTTTGTTCTGCTTTTATTTTCTAATTAAAGGAAAGCAAAATGACACAGATCTAGTAATATACATCTGCAAGCTGAATATGACCTTGGACCACCTGTTTTCAGCCTCCAGTGAAGAATCAGATAGACAGGGGTGTCCTAGGCCTGACACTTATCACATGTGTGATCGCAAGGGTTTCACCCACGCTTTCCGCCCCAGCTTCTCAGGTGTGAAAAGATAATATTGGTGACACTGGTTTCACAAGGCTTGTGTCAAAATCAGAAAAGATCACCTAGCCTCTAAAATCTAGCACTTGGGAGGCATTCAGTTTTCCCCTTCAATTTAGCCCTTGCCTACCTAGACAGTATATTAAAAAGCAGAGACATCACTTTGCTGACAAAGGTCCATCTAGTCAAAGCTATGGTTTTTCCAGTAGTCATGTATGGATGTGAGAGTTGGACTATAAAGAAAGCTGAGCACCAAAGAACTGATGCTTTTGAACTGTGGTGTAGGAGAAGACTCTTGAGTCCCTTGGACTGCAAGGAGATCCAACCAGTCCATCCTAAAGGAAATCAGTCCTGAATATTCATTGGAAGGACTGATGCTGAAGCTGAAACTCCAATACTCTGCCACCTGATGAGCTGACTCATTGGAAAAGACCCTGATGCTGGGAAAGATTGAAGGCGGGAGGAAAAGGGGATGACAGAGGATGAGATGGTTGGATGGCATCACTGACTCAATGGACACGAGTTTGAGTAAACTCTGGGAGTTGGTGATGGACAGAGAGGCCTGGTGTGCTGCAGTCCATGAGGTCACAAAGAGTCAGACATGACTGAGCGAGTGACCTGAACGGAACTGATGGTTTTTCCAGTAGTCACATATGGATGTGAGAGTTGGACTATAAAGGCTAAGAATCGAAAAACTGATGCTTTTGAACTGTGGTGCTGGAGAATACTTTTGAGAGTCTCTTGGGCAGCAAGGCGATCAAACCAGTCAATCTCAAAGGAAATCAGTCCTGAATATTCATTGGAAGGACTGATGCTGAAGCTGAAACTCCAATACTTTGGCCACCTGGTGCAAAGAACTGACACATTGGAAGAGACCCTGATGCTGGGCAAGATTGAGGACAGGAGGAGAAGGGGGCGACAGGATGAGATGGTTAGACGGCATCACCAACTCAATGGAAATGCATCTGAGCACACTCTGGGAGACAGTGGAAGACAAAGAAGCCTGGCATGCAGATAGTTGGACACGACTTAGCGACTGAACAACAACAAGCAGCCTGGCCCTAAGGTACTCAGCATGTGTTGAAATAATATAACCAAAACTTCTGCAGTTAATAGGAGTATACCTCATCTCTCTGCAGTTCTGGAAAGTGAATTCACAGAGGCAGAAAGAGAAGGGAACTTGCAGCCCCCACACTTCTAATTACAGTGTTCTATCACTTCACAAACGAATCTCTGACAAACTGTGATAAGTCTCATGAAAGAAAAAGGACACCATGAGGGAGGCATACGAACAGTGTATATTTTAGATTAGAGGTTCAGGGAGAGGCTCTGTGTGGAAGAGAATAAAATATTGGACCAATACAAAGGAACCAATACTCCTTTGTACTCCCACTGGTCAGGCTACATATAGAAAATGGTTCTATTCTATTTTGGGTGCTGCCTGTTTAACAGGAACACAGTCAACCCTGAGCTCATACAGAAAAGCGCATCCCAGCTGACGAAGGGTGTGGAGGCCATTCCAGAAATACTCAATTCTCTCTTTTAACAAATATTTATTGAATGCAAAACATCTCTTGGTACTGGAGAGGGTTGAAAAGTAAAGACACTAACATTCACAGATTTCAAGAAATTTTACCATCTAGTAGGAAGAGCAAGATGAGCCCATAAATAAATATCATACACATTTGCTCTAAGACATAAGAGCTGCAGATGTAGCATGTATAGCAGGAGCATACCAGGAAACACTTCATAAAAGGGTGGTGTTTGAACTAATCCTGGAAATGGAAAGGAGTCCTCTTTTTTCTTTTTTTTTTGGCTAGATTACCATCCACAGGGTCTCAAAGAGTCGGACACAACTGAAGTGACTTCATGAACACACGCAGTTTCTAATACATGAAGCAGTGCCACAAGAAAATTAGTATGAGGTTTCTTGGATTTAAAAAAAGAGATTAGTACTTAAATCTTAATAAATTATTCACTGCGTTGTGATGCCCATTTCTAAACATTTCCTTCCTTCTCAGTTTGTGCTGCAGAGCTGAGTTAGTTGAAATGGGACTGTTCATTTGTGTTCTTGTTACTCTGGGCAAATTACCAACTGGCCTCTCCTGTGACCTTCACATCACAAAGAGATGAGAGCTGGTTTAAGATTTAGTGTAGGGACTTTCCTGGCGGTCCAGTGGTTAACACTCCGTGCTTCCAATGCAGGTGGCACAGGTTTGATCTCTGGTTGGAGAACTAAGATCCCACATGCCACACTACCAAAAAATAAAATAAGACTTAGTCTGGGTAGATCCAGAGCTAGAGTAGCCATTAGAAAAACTTTAACAATGCAGTGAGCTGGAGGAGATGATTCTAAAGTTCGTTCCAACTCCACAGTTCAGTGAGCTGCTTTTTTTTTCCTGTTAAATGTTTATAGTATCTACTTCTAGAAGGATGGTCATAGATAAAGTATATAATAATGCCTGGCACAGGCTTCCCTGGTGGTCTAATGGTTAAGAATCCCCTTGCAATGCAGGGGACAGGAGTTCGATCCCTGGTCCCGTAAGATCCTACATGCTGTGGAGCAACTAAGCTTGTGTGCCACAAGTACTGGGCTCATGTGCTCTAGAGCCTGTGCTCTGCAACAGGACAAGCCACCGCAATGAGAAGCCCCTGTACCACAAGTAGAGAAAAGCCCTCGTGTAGCAGCAGAGATCCAGCGCAGCCCCAAAAAATTAATTAAAAAAACAAGTGCTTGGCACCCAGAGCTTCCTGATGGTCCAATGGTTAGGATGCAGTGCTTTCACTGCAGGAGCCCAGGTTTGATCCCTAGTCAGGGAACTAACATCCTGCAAGCTGCCGAGCACAGACCCCAAAACGGGGAAAAGTACAATACTGATGTCTCCAACTATTAACAAGTGTCTAGCAGAGAATAGTGGTTCAGTCTCTTGTTAGTTGAGTACGAATCTATGGAATAGACTGAGAAATCCCAATCCAATCCCCAAGAAAGTACCAACCTCGGCCACTAGAGGGAAATCTCAGTCACACAGCTCGAAAGGAGACTCCGATACCACTGAGGCAGCAGGCACCCCTCCGGATACACCAGCCTTTCCCATGCCGGGAAACTCACTCCTACTCAGGAAACCTGGCTCCACGCTGAACTCCATGGTGTTTTCTCTGAGTCACTATATTCTCCTGTAGTTGCAAGATGATCTGGCAAAAGCCCCTGAAAGGCTTTTTGCTGCTTACTGAGTAACATCCAAACTCCTTGCCAGAATCAGAGGCCTTCCTCAATGTGGCCCCAACCTACCTCTCCAGCCTAAACTCCCCTTAACCCTTCATAGTGAAGACATACTGGACAATTCGTGCTCCTGTCTCCGTGCCATGGTTCACCCTGCTCCTTCTTCTTGAAGCCTTTGCTCTATCCTGACCTTCTGAAACTCTGCTGCTTTTTAGCGATGCAATGCTACCTGCTCGATTACCCCCTCCTCACTTCTGTAGAGCAGCAGTCCCCAACCTCTATGGGACCAGGGACCAGTTCCATGGAAGACAGTTCTTCCACGGACCAAGGGTAGGGAATGGTTTCATGATAATTCTCATAAGGAATGTGCAACCTAGATCCCTTGCATGAGTAGGTCATAGTAGGGTTCACGCTCCCATGAGAATCTAATGTTACCCCTGGTGTGACAGGAGGTGGAGCTCAGGCAGTAACGTGAGAGATGGGGTGTGGCTGAAAATACAAACGAAGCTTTGCTCCTTGCTAGCCTGCCACTCACTCCTGCTGTGCAACTTGATTCCTAACAGTTGCGGGAGATCCCTAGAGTGATCTTGCCCACCCCTGAGCGTACCCTACATATTACATCCATCCATTCTGGATGTGCATCTTCAGTGGAAGAGAAACTCCATAAGTAGAAAGGCCAGTGTGGTAATGTGCCCAGGATAACATGACAAGTGGCCTAAATGGGATTCTAATCTGAGCAACCTGACTCCAGAGAGCTCTTGCTCTTTACTAATTCACACTATCCAGTAATCTTTTATCAGCCCTAGTTCCTACCTCAGAGCTTCGCACACAGTGCCAGTCAATAGCTTATCAAATGAATAACACTACCAACAAAAAAACAACATTGATCTAATTAGCACATCTTGAAACTTCACTGACTTGTGGGTTACTGGGAACTAGCAACTCTCAGTGTTATTAATCTGAATTAGAATGCCTGACCATAGATCTAATTATGAGCAATTTCAGAATCATAATTACTGTTCCATTTTGTCTCTTGATCTTTAATGCATACAAGGACCTACTCCCAGCTTCCAAGGAAGACAAAAACAACATGATTACTTACTGAAGCCTAGGAGATGTGTTTTGTGAAGCTCCCAGCTCACATCTTCACTGTGAAGTGATGGAGATGGACTGGATGGTCTCTTCAGTTTTAAAAGTCTGGGAGACAGAATGCAGTTAAAAAGAACCTCTGCCTGTGTGTCAGAAGATACATGTTAGTCTCAGCTCCTCGACTCTCAGATTTCCCATTCTGTAAAACTTGATTCACCTGTTCCAAATTTTTTGAGTGTCTATGTTTGACTGTAGGGATGGGGGTGGGTGGGGGCTACAGCAATGAACAAGACAGACATGGCCCTCTGCTCATCCAGCTCAGAAAACCAGATGACACCTACACTGTGGGGTGGCTCTAATGAAGAAACTGAAGTGGACCAAATGCTGTGTAAACTATAAAGTCTAGCACAGGAGCAAAAGATGATCTCGGTTCCAATTTTTGTCAAACCCAAGGACAACAAAAATGTTAGCTATCCTGCTGTTTCTGAGTAAAGCCTGAGAGTGTATTTTTTACCAGACCCAGTCCACACAGCCCTCACCTCTTCCCTATGCCTCCACGTAAAGGTAGGCTGGGATTATCTGTCCTCAGGATACAGGCACTGCCAGGTTGCTGAGGTCCGGTCCCTAGCTCACTTTGACAGGTCTCCATCCGAAAACCATTACGCAGGGAGTCAAGATGCCTGGGCTTTCCAGCAATCAAGTTAACTTGCCCAGTCACCTTCAGTTTCCACATCTGTGAAAGAGGCCACATGTGTGAGGAAGCCACCTGCCACAGCTACTATGAAATAAACATCATATCACTCAGCATCGGGCCTGGCCCCAGGAGGTTCCACCTCGAGCCCCGGGCCACTCCTCGGGCTGAGTGGGGGTATGCGGGGCCACGTGGCCCGGTCTGGGTCCTGGCTCCAGCACTCATTTGATAGGTGGCTCTGGGTGAGGTCACCGGGCAGCCCTACCGGTCGGCATTCGGTGGTGGTGGTGGTGAAGGGAGGGTCTGGACAGTCTCGAGACTGCCCTGGGGAGCCTCTACGTTGACTGGAGCAGACGAGGCCGACAGGTGGCAAGGACCAAAGCCCCAGCGGCGGGAAACCGGCGCGCGCGCGGCGGGGAGAGTCACGTGACGCCGCGGGGGCGGGCGGGGNTCCCTTTTATGAGATCTGAAATGTGCATCTATATACAGTTGTTCCTTGGTATTCATGCGGGCAGGATGGGAGGAGGGTACTGGTTCCAGGACTTGCCCTAGACATCAAAACCAGTGGATGCTTAAGTCCCATGATTGGCTTTCCATACCTGCAGGTTTCGACCAACTCTGGATAGTGTTCTTTGTTGATCCAAAGTTGGTTGAATCCAGGAATGTGGAAGCCCTAGATATGGAGGGCCAACTGTATCTCTATATTTGTATCTCTATACCCTGGTGGCTCAGCAGTAAAGAATCTGCCTGCAATGCAGGCGATGCAGGAGACACAGTTCAATCCCTGGTTCAGGAAGATTCCCCTGGAGGAGGAAATGGCAACTCACCCAGTATTCATGTGGGGAGAATTTCATGGACAGAGGAGTCTTGTGGGCTGCAGGCCATGGGATCACAGAGAGTCAGACATGACTGAGCACACACACACACACTGTATACCAGCAGCACAATATCTAAATTCCAAGACTTCTCTTCCCAACTTTCTTATATTCTGGCTATCTGATTTGAAATCCTTTAAACAATGGTTTTAAATAATGGGAATTCAATTAGAGGAAAAAGGATGAGAGGACCAAGGAGTAAAACCATGTACTTTTTTAATGTCCAAACATCAAAAAAGGCAGAAGAATATTTGTTTAGCAAAACAAAAATCTGCTTTATGGCCAACTCTTCTCAGGAAATCCTTGAATTTCTAAGGAGCAACTGTACATGAATTTCTATAATGGCAATGACAGCTGGGTATCTAAGAGTCAAAAGACTTCTTAGATTATAGTTAGAAGATAGTGTCATGAATCTGTAACAGGACATTTTAAATAATAGATAGGCCATCTTATTTTTAAATTATTTTAAATGGCATTAATATTGCATAATTATATTAACGTAGACATTATAAAGTGTCATTTAATTTCAAAAAAGCCTGCAGGTGCTATATGTGATTTCTCCAATGAATTTGGGAATCTAGTAATAAAATGGTGTATTCTATAACTGTGATGAACAGACACATATTATGTAAGATATTAGCCACAGCAATACCTAAAGTAAATCGTATTTTTATCTATGCTATAAATAAAGATAGGGTATCTTTAACATATTATTAAGAAACTATTAATAAAAATGTTACATAATACATGATCTAATGGAAAATTGGAATGTGCAGCATGTCAATGACAACTATAATCTGAAGAGTGTATGCTCTGAATGAGGCCCAGAAAAGAGAGTGCTATGGTAGGGTTTGCTGATGCCTAGCTACCAGGATTCAAGAAAAGTGCTTATGCATTTGGCAAATGTAAGTACTGTGGCCACTCAGAAAGATTAAATTCTTTGCCTGAGGTCTGGTTAGTAAACACTAACTACTCAATCCATATACTTCTGTATAAGGTCACTGAAAAATCTGGCATCATGTGGTCTAAATAGGGTACTAGATATTCCATTCTCCATGTAGATTCACACACAATGAATGGTCTTCTGACACCTTGCTTTTCAGATATTTTGATAACTGGCAGGCAGTACTTCAGGTAGCATTCTTTATTTGCCACTATACATTAGCAAATTGGCAATTTCATCAAGATGTCTACCAGATTTCTACCCTAAATTAGTTTTTCTCATTGTGATGATATTTAGATGAATTTGAAAAATGTTTTAATTTCAAGCTTGAAAAATCTGAGTATGGCAACAATCAAGAGTAGAGCACTCAGCAGAAAATGCCAGCTGGCCTTCTTTCTTCCTAACCACCANTCCTTCCCCCAAGAGTGGTAATCTGTACTGCACTGTCTGCAGCCCCCACCACAAACTGTGGGCAGGAAACTTCCACACTCACCCTCAGCTTGTCGTGTGACCTTAACCAAGTCACTGCAGCGTGCCGGGCCTCTTCATCTTTAAAACAGCAGGGTTGGTCCAGGTGTTCTCAGAAGGCCCTTTTGAGGTTGAGTCTGAAAGACAGCCATAACTGAGTTTTCCAGAAACAACCCACATGACGTTTATTTGTTTATGTTTAATTCTTTTTTTATCTTGGAGTATAAAAGGACATTTACTCCTCTGTCTTCGGGTGTAGGGCCAAGGCCCCGGAGTAGGAGCGTGCCGCTTGGAAGTTTCTCCTCATTCGTCTTGCACAAACCATCCGCATAAGGCAGGCATTTATTTTTAAGCAAACATTTATTGCCTGCCAGATGGTGTTCATACATAATCTCATTTAACCTTCTCAACAGCCATGTGGCTCAGGCTTTTATAACAGCAATACTAGTTCACATTTGCCGAGCATTTACAACATGCCAGGCACCAAGCTGGCTGCACTGCCTGGGTCATCTCTCAACTAATCTTTACCACCATTCTCTAAAAAGGTTTTTTTCCCCCTTACTTTACAGATGAGGAAGAGAGGCGCAGACAGGGCTTGAGTTCTTAGAGTGAATGAATGAACAGTGCAGGAATGATTGACACTGGCAGGTGAACTCCAGAGTTACTGCTCTTAGCTGGGATGTTCTTCTGCTTCCCATAGTTTATTATCCCCATTTTCTCAATAGGGAGACTGAGGCCACAGAACTGAGATGCTTTGCTCAGGGTCACCAGCTGAGATCCAGCAGAGGCCTTGAGCTCACCTGCTAAGTGTGGGCCTTGCCCAGCTCATGATATGAGCTGGCAGATATGTTGAGTCCCAGGGGCATCAGCTGGAGGGATGTGAAACCTGGTCAGCAGAGTCTGTTCTTCTTAACCAATTGCCTCCCACTGCCCCCACCTGGGGGGCCTCTGGCACCCACCTCAGCTACATCGTGCAGGACCTGATGGAGACAGACCTGTACAAATTGCTCAAAAGCCAGCAGCTGAGCAACGACCATGTATGCTACTTCCTGTACCAGATCCTGCGGGGCCTGAAGTATATCCACTCCGCCAACGTGCTCCACCGTGATTTAAAGCCCTCCAACCTGCTCATCAACACCACCTGCGACCTTAAGGTCTGAGGGTTGCATGCCTGTCTCCTTCTGCCCTTGGGGCTCAGGCTTCAGGGTGACCCATAGTCCCCTTCCCGCCATGGGTAGGAGAGACATGGCGATATGATTGGTTGGACCCAGGAGGCCTTGAGCACTGAGCTCAGCAGCCTGGTTTGCATTCTAGATCTGTGATTTCGGTCTTGCCCGGATTGCTGACCCCGAGCATGACCACACTGGCTTCTTGACGGAATACGTGGCCACACGCTGGTACCGGGCCCCAGAGATCATGCTTAACTCCAAGGTAGGGGCCCCACCCACCCGTGAAGGGAAGAGACTGGATCCCAGAAAGCCCTGGAGCCACCTCTGAGTCCAGCACTGACCCTCATGATGCAGGAAGTCTCCCTTCTGGGCCTTGTCACATTATTCTGGTCCTTGTGCTATGGAAAGAAACTGAGGATTCACTCCCCAGGCCTCTGCCCTCTGCCTCCCTGGCTGGTGTTGACCTTAGGGTTGGGTTGCTGGCTTGGCCCAGGAGTCCACCACTTTTCTCCTCCTCCCCAGGGCTACACCAAGTCCATCGACATCTGGTCTGTGGGCTGCATTCTGGCTGAGATGCTCTCCAACCGGCCCATCTTCCCCGGCAAGCACTACCTGGACCAGCTCAACCACATTCTGGGTAGGGGGTATTGGCCAGCTGAGTGGGAGGGAAACTTGCTTACTGGCAGTGAGATTTCTTTAGGGTCAGAGTTCCCAGGTGGCTCAGAAGGTAAAGAGTCTGCCTGCAGTGCAGGAGACCCAGGATCCATCCCTGGGTCAGGAAGATCCTCTGGAGAAGGAAATGGCAACCCAAATGGTATTCTTGCCTGGAAAATCCCATGGATGGAGGAGCCTGGCAGGCTATATATAGTCCATGGGATCGCAAGCAGTTGGACACAACTGAACAACTTCATTTCAGGGTCAGTGAGTCTGCGGGAGTCAGGTCAGGGGGACCACCATGTGTGGTCCAGGAGCCCTTACCACATTCACAGTGTTTCACTGAGTTACAGATACTCTCCCCATTTGATAGATGGGAAAAGCAAGGCTCCATACGCTCCACACTTAGGAAGTGCTCGGGCCAGGATTTAAACCTGGGGCTGCCCGATCCAGACCCCCTGCTCTTCACCTCCATAGTATTGGCTGGGAGATAATGGTTGGTCTGGAGCAGGTTGGCGGAGGGCTCTTATTCTTGGCTCCTTCTGTTCCCAGAAGGGAGAGATTGCTCACCAAGTCACCTGCCCTACCCACAGGTATTCTGGGCTCCCCATCCCAGGAGGACCTGAACTGTATCATCAACATGAAAGCCCGAAACTACCTGCAGTCTCTGCCCTCCAAGACCAAGGTGGCCTGGGCCAAGCTTTTTCCTAAGTCGGACCCCAAAGGTGAGAGAGACTTGGGAGCTTGTATAATAAAAACTGGGTGTAGAGGAATGTACAAGAGCCCAGCGGCTGTCTGGGACACAGAGGCCTCTGGACCAACAGACCTCTGAACACAGAGAAGCCAAGTAGTGCTTCCGAGAGCTTCTCTGACCTTCCCTTTGACCTCTGACCCCTGCACTTCCTAGCTCTTGACCTGCTGGACCGGATGTTGACCTTTAACCCCAACAAACGGATCACAGTGGAAGAAGCGCTGGCTCACCCCTACCTGGAGCAGTACTATGACCCAACGGATGAGGTGGGCCAGCCACTAGTGGCAGGGCTGACAGGTGGATGAGGGTCTTCCCTCGGTCCCTGCCCTGAGCCACCTCACTTCTTTGCCACCCCAGCCAGTGGCCGAGGAGCCTTTCACCTTCGACATGGAGCTGGATGATTTACCCAAGGAACGACTGAAGGAGCTCATCTTCCAAGAGACAGCCCGCTTCCAGCCTGGGGTGCTGGAGGCCTCCTAACCTGGCTGGCTGCCTCTGCTCCTGGGGCCTGGTGAGTGCCTCCCCCACATCTGCACAGATTCACCCTGTGACGAGAATGCCCAGCACGCCTCCATTTGGTCACAAGCCTGCTCACATCCACGAGCCACTTGTTTGGTGGCAACAGAAGGGCTAGAGCCTGCCTCGGCCACAGACCTGTGGTTCCCAGCCCCGTATGTCTCCCCCATGTCAACATCTTGCAGACTCCAGCCCCAGGTCACGAAGGGCCCCCCTCACACACCTGAGGAAACGGAGCCAGGGTTTGGCTCCCCCAGGGCAGGCAGAGAGGCAGGGGGAGCAGTAATTGCTTTGGGAGGAGCCAGCAGCACCCAGCCTGACCCACATGCTAGGCTTTTTCTCACCTGGTGTCCAGGTCAGCAGTTCACACACCTGCGGGAACCTGGCTGGCGCAACAACCACACTGCTCTGCGGCCCTCCTCTCATTTCCTGTCTGTCTTTGGCCAGCTGTAGCCTGATAACAGCAAGGCAGACACACCTGGGTTCAAAGCCTGGCTCTGCTACTTAATAAGGGCTATGTGATATTGTGCAAGACACCTCATCTTGCCGCGCCTCAGTCTCCTGGAGACAGCCTGATAATGAGAGGAAATTCCTGTAAGATGTTAGCCTGTATCAGTTCACTTAGTCCCGATAGCAGTACCTTGAAATGGGTATTAATATCACCCGAACTGACAGATAAGGAAAGCCAGCTGCATGCCACTCAGCCACAAGGTGATCGGAGGGAAGCGAGGGTGGGACTCTGGCAGGTCAGCCACGGGCGCTAATGGTTCCTTTCCTGCCTGCCTTTTTGTCTAGGCCCTGCCTCCTGCCTGCCCCTCCCCTGCTGGACTGTTAGAAAATGGACCGTGTGCCCAGCCCAGATCCCCCTGACAGCCCAGGTCGGGGTGGAGGGCGGGCCTGGCCACCTCCCTTCGCTTCGCTCAGGCGTCCTGCCTCAGGCAGGCCAACACGCCCTTCCTTTCCTCCTCCTGCCTGCCCCCCTCGCGCCCCCGCCCAGGACCTGAGGGGCTCAGGTGGCCCCAAAGCAAATTCCCCTCTGCTGCTCTGCCTCTGTCTGCCCAGCTCTCCCAGTCTCTGGTAGTTCTGGAATCCAAGGGCTCTGGTTGCTCCGGACCGACTGAGGGGCGGTGGGGGAGGGGCGAGGAGGACAGGAGTTGGGACTCAGGGTCAGCCCTGCCCCTCGCCTCGTTAAAACCCCACCCTGTTTTCCCTGAAGGAACATTCCTAAGGCTCAAGGGCTAGTATCCCTGAGGAGCCCAGGTCTCAACCCCTTCCCTACAAAGCTGCCACATCTAACGTCCCTGCTGCTTCCGTGTGCGGGTGAACAGAAGTGGAAGTGGGGGCCCGTGGAGCGCCAGGGCCCCCGCCCACCCCTGTGCCTGTATCTAATATATAAATATAGAGATGTGTCTATGGACGGCCCTGGCTCTCTCTGTGTTCGCCGACGCCCTGACCCTCACCCTTGCTGCCCTGAGCGCTGTCTCTCTTGCCCGATGCTTTACCCGGCATGGTGGCCTTCGGCTCCCCCGCTGGCCAGGGTTGAGGATGGGAGTGGGATCTAGACTCCTGGACAGAGTGGGGTCTTGTCGTTCGGGCGCTAACTCGTGTCCAGCTCATGGCGACCTCATGGACTGCAGCCTGCCAGGCTCCCCTGTCTTCCACTCTCTCGCGAAGTTTGCTCCACTTCATATCCGTTGAGCCGGGGTCAGTTTCCCCCTTAGTCACTGTCCTGTCCCCTCTGTAATGGCTTCCTCTCTAACTGGCTGGAGGTGATTCTAGAGTGACTCAGGGACACCCTGCACACCCCCAGATTCTCTGGAAACGGCAAGGGGTGTATATATACTCTGGCAACAGGAACCAGTGGGAAGGTGGAGTGTCGTAGTGGACCTGCCAGGGGGAGGGTTGACTTGATTTCCCTGGTGTGGCCACGGAGACAGGGAGGCTGGGCTGGGCGAAGGGCCTGGGGTACGAGGCCCAGAGCTGCCTGGTCTCTTCTCCTGCCTCTACCCCATCCCCAGCTCAGCCCTGCAGCCTGGCCTCCAGCCAGCAGCAGGCTCAGCAGGTCCCTAGGGGTGTGGTGGCGGCTGGTGGTGGAGCCAGCCTACATCAGCCAGGCAGTCAGTGAAGCAGCACAGTCCACCGGGAAAAGCTGAGCTCCACGGCTGCCGGAGCCTGGAGAGGTGGCGTGGCCATGAGCCCTCTGCTCTACTATGCCCTGCCCGCCCTGGGCAGCTATGTCATGCTGTCCTTCTTCTTCCTGCGCCGACCTCGCCTGCTGCACACACCGTGGGTTCCAGCCTTCCGTCAGATGTGTATAAGAGACAGGTCCATGGGATCGCAAGCAGTTGGACACAACTGAACAACTTCATTTCAGGGTCAGTGAGTCTGCGGGAGTCAGGTCAGGGGGACCACCATGTGTGGTCCAGGAGCCCTTACCACATTCACAGTGTTTCACTGAGTTACAGATACTCTCCCCATTTGATAGATGGGAAAAGCAAGGCTCCATACGCTCCACACTTAGGAAGTGCTCGGGCCAGGATTTAAACCTGGGGCTGCCCGATCCAGACCCCCTGCTCTTCACCTCCATAGTATTGGCTGGGAGATAATGGTTGGTCTGGAGCAGGTTGGCGGAGGGCTCTTATTCTTGGCTCCTTCTGTTCCCAGAAGGGAGAGATTGCTCACCAAGTCACCTGCCCTACCCACAGGTATTCTGGGCTCCCCATCCCAGGAGGACCTGAACTGTATCATCAACATGAAAGCCCGAAACTACCTGCAGTCTCTGCCCTCCAAGACCAAGGTGGCCTGGGCCAAGCTTTTTCCTAAGTCGGACCCCAAAGGTGAGAGAGACTTGGGAGCTTGTATAATAAAAACTGGGTGTAGAGGAATGTACAAGAGCCCAGCGGCTGTCTGGGACACAGAGGCCTCTGGACCAACAGACCTCTGAACACAGAGAAGCCAAGTAGTGCTTCCGAGAGCTTCTCTGACCTTCCCTTTGACCTCTGACCCCTGCACTTCCTAGCTCTTGACCTGCTGGACCGGATGTTGACCTTTAACCCCAACAAACGGATCACAGTGGAAGAAGCGCTGGCTCACCCCTACCTGGAGCAGTACTATGACCCAACGGATGAGGTGGGCCAGCCACTAGTGGCAGGGCTGACAGGTGGATGGGGGTCTTCCCTCGGTCCCTGCCCTGAGCCACCTCACTTCTTTGCCACCCCAGCCAGTGGCCGAGGAGCCTTTCACCTTCGACATGGAGCTGGATGATTTACCCAAGGAACGACTGAAGGAGCTCATCTTCCAAGAGACAGCCCGCTTCCAGCCTGGGGTGCTGGAGGCCTCCTAACCTGGCTGGCTGCCTCTGCTCCTGGGGCCTGGTGAGTGCCTCCCCCACATCTGCACAGATTCACCCTGTGACGAGAATGCCCAGCACGCCTCCATTTGGTCACAAGCCTGCTCACATCCACGAGCCACTTGTTTGGTGGCAACAGAAGGGCTAGAGCCTGCCTCGGCCACAGACCTGTGGTTCCCAGCCCCGTATGTCTCCCCCATGTCAACATCTTGCAGACTCCAGCCCCAGGTCACGAAGGGCCCCCCTCACACACCTGAGGAAACGGAGCCAGGGTTTGGCTCCCCCAGGGCAGGCAGAGAGGCAGGGGGAGCAGTAATTGCTTTGGGAGGAGCCAGCAGCACCCAGCCTGACCCACATGCTAGGCTTTTTCTCACCTGGTGTCCAGGTCAGCAGTTCACACACCTGCGGGAACCTGGCTGGCGCAACAACCACACTGCTCTGCGGCCCTCCTCTCATTTCCTGTCTGTCTTTGGCCAGCTGTAGCCTGATAACAGCAAGGCAGACACACCTGGGTTCAAAGCCTGGCTCTGCTACTTAATAAGGGCTATGTGATATTGTGCAAGACACCTCATCTTGCCGCGCCTCAGTCTCCTGGAGACAGCCTGATAATGAGAGGAAATTCCTGTAAGATGTTAGCCTGTATCAGTTCACTTAGTCCCGATAGCAGTACCTTGAAATGGGTATTAATATCACCCGAACTGACAGATAAGGAAAGCCAGCTGCATGCCACTCAGCCACAAGGTGATCGGAGGGAAGCGAGGGTGGGACTCTGGCAGGTCAGCCACGGGCGCTAATGGTTCCTTTCCTGCCTGCCTTTTTGTCTAGGCCCTGCCTCCTGCCTGCCCCTCCCCTGCTGGACTGTTAGAAAATGGACCGTGTGCCCAGCCCAGATCCCCCTGACAGCCCAGGTCGGGGTGGAGGGCGGGCCTGGCCACCTCCCTTCGCTTCGCTCAGGCGTCCTGCCTCAGGCAGGCCAACACGCCCTTCCTTTCCTCCTCCTGCCTGCCCCCCTCGCGCCCCCGCCCAGGACCTGAGGGGCTCAGGTGGCCCCAAAGCAAATTCCCCTCTGCTGCTCTGCCTCTGTCTGCCCAGCTCTCCCAGTCTCTGGTAGTTCTGGAATCCAAGGGCTCTGGTTGCTCCGGACCGACTGAGGGGCGGTGGGGGAGGGGCGAGGAGGACAGGAGTTGGGACTCAGGGTCAGCCCTGCCCCTCGCCTCGTTAAAACCCCACCCTGTTTTCCCTGAAGGAACATTCCTAAGGCTCAAGGGCTAGTATCCCTGAGGAGCCCAGGTCTCAACCCCTTCCCTACAAAGCTGCCACATCTAACGTCCCTGCTGCTTCCGTGTGCGGGTGAACAGAAGTGGAAGTGGGGGCCCGTGGAGCGCCAGGGCCCCCGCCCACCCCTGTGCCTGTATCTAATATATAAATATAGAGATGTGTCTATGGACGGCCCTGGCTCTCTCTGTGTTCGCCGACGCCCTGACCCTCACCCTTGCTGNAGGACTTTAGGCAGCATCCCCAGCCTCTACCCACTAAGTGCCAGCAGCAACATCCCTCTCTATTCTGATAGCCACAAATGTCACCACTGCCAAATGTCTTTAGCGGGGCAAGAAAGAAACAAGAAAATCATCTTTAATTGAGAAGACTGCACTACTGCAATCATATTGTTTTATACTTAAATGTCACTTGATTACATCTGAAGACTGTCACAATCCAGTTGATACCTTTATAAAAACATATCAAACTGAAAAGAGATAAGGCATTTTCAGCCTTCTTATCTCCAACATCTTTGTAATTTGTAAAACACATCTAAAACTTTTTAAACAGAAGGGAAAACTAAAATGAAAAAAAGAAAGAATGAAACCACCAGTGTCTTGGTCTTCTCCCACTCTCATTATCACAGGAGTGATTAAAAAAAAAAAAAAAGCTTACGTTTTATGGAGACCACCAAACAACATCCTATCGTGTAAAAGCTCATACACTTCAGTAGCTGGATCTAGGAAACATTGCTCCCATTCCTGAAAGATAAATAAATCCCCTCCTCGTGCAGTTTGACACCTGCTATGATTTTTCTTTCAATAAATTCATGCAATTTAATCTGCCCAATAGAAAGTCAGGGATTTTAAAAAAAAAAAAAGGGGGACAAGGAGCCAAAATGACAAGTTTAATTTGGAAAATATGACTGGGTTTCAGTCTGTGTTCAATTGAGATGGGAAATGGCCGCATCCCGTGTGGTTCACATCTGCACGCCCGTTGCCACCTCTGGTTCTCCTGAGCTCTCATGGTGGAGCTGCCTGAGAAAAGGGGAGACCAGGCATGCTATGTCAGCATGCCTGCAAGGTTTCTGGGGTATGCTCTCAGGGGAAAGAAGGGGGAANCTCCTGTGTGTACGTGCGAAGTGACTTGAGTTATGTCTGACTTTGTGACCCTGTGGACTGTGTAGCCCACCAGGCTCCTGTCCTTGGGATTCTCCAGGCAAGAATACTGGAGTGAGTTGCCATGCCCTCCTCCTGGGGATCTTCCCGACCCAGGGATTGAACCCGCATCTCTTACATCTCCTGCACTGGCAGGCGAGTTCTGGCGGCAATCATTCTGGGAGCCTGATACTTGCAGCAGCCCCTTCACATTCAGGAAGCCAATGATTCACATTCAACAAGCCCCTGGGGTATGATGTACATGCCCCCCCCATCCTCGAGCTGAAAGCACCCAGCTACCCTCATCCCCTCTCCTCATAGAGGATGCCAGCCCATTGGCCATGAAGCACCAGTGCCAGTGAAGACCAGCCCAGCTGTGCCCCAAACTCACCTGCCCGGGGCCACCCGTTCCAGGTACCTACTCTAGCCACAGGGCCCCCTTGGTCTCTCACCAAACTAAGAGCAGAGCTCTTGCCCTCACCTTCAGGGTCGGACCAGAGCAGGTCACACATGGGCCCGTCGTGGGGCACCTCTTGCTTTCGGTCAATTGTCCGAATCTGGTCCAGCGTCTGGATGGAGGGGGAGAGCCCCCCGTGCACACAGAAGATCTAGGGGGAGAGTAAGACTGGCTGAGGGACGGGGCCTCTTGCAGCCCTGCCAGCCCTCCTGTCCCCAGGGAGCTGCGCAGCAGGCTTACCTTGCCATCGATGATGGCCGACAGGCTGAGGTAGTCAAAGATCTCAGTGCAGTAGCGCCACACGGTCACCGAGCCGTACTTGCGCAGACACTCGTCATAGAAGCCGTAGACCTGAGTGATCTGACGGCTCTCGTGGTTGCCCCGGATCAGGGTGATGCGGTCAGGATAGCGAACCTGCAGGCAGTCACCATGCAGGGCCTGTCCCTCCCTTCTCGACGTCCTCATGTCTGCCAGCCCCGCTCCACCCTTGCCACCACTGCCCCAGTCCAGATTCCAGTCATCTCTGCCCGGATCGTGCCACACTCACCCTACAGGCACCCCAACCCGGTTCCAGAGGATGCAAAGCCAAATCCTCTCCCATTCCCTCCCACCCCCCACTTCAACTACAAACCTAACCGTCCCTCCTTCATCCACCAGGTACGGACCAAGCCCTTAGCAAGACATGTAGAGCACCTTGTTATCTGGCCTCTTACAACCTCTCTCCCACCAACAGATACTGTATCCAGCTGAACTCCACTCCGGGCCACTTTCTGAACAGGGTGAGCCTCTCTTCCCTCCCGCTATGATGCAGCCCCCACCTCGACCTCATCAGATGCCCCCAAGTCAAGGAAAGCCGCCTGACCACCCAAGCAGAAACGGTCCATCACCAGCAGCACAGCCCAAGAGTTGGGGGTGGATGGGGCAGGAAATGAGGGCAGAAAGGATGCAGGCAGGTCAGACCAGAGGTGACCCAGGTCTTGACTCCAGAAGCCAGGGGGTTCCCACCTTAAGTGCCAGCAGCAGGAGAAACGTTTCAACGCTGTAGAAACCACGATCCACAAAGTCCCCCATGAAGAGGTAGTTAGTCTCAGGGACGTCGCCACCCACCTGGGGAGGGAGAAAGAAGGTTCAGCTTGGTCCTAAACTCGCCCCAACCCACTGCAGCAGCCCATTTCCAGTCAAGTCGAGGCCCTTCTTCCACAATGGGCCTACCTAACTAGAGGCCTCTGACCCCCAACCCCGTCACCAAAGTCTCCACTCTCAACTAAACGGGTCTTGCAGTCATCCCCTGGTTCACCTCTCCTGGCATTCCCCACACTCACTCTGAACAGCTCCTTGAGGTCATAGAATTGTCCATGGATGTCACCACATACCTGGAAGTGAGGAGGCAGGTCAGAACTCAGAGTCTGAAAGCCTTGCTGCCAGGGGCTGTCCTTCAAAAACACCCTACTGCTTTACTTTTTTAAAAAATTTTGGCCTCATTGCCTGGCACATGGGATCTTAGTTCCCACCAGGGATTAAACCCACAAGCCCACAATTCCTGCAGTGGAAGTACAGAGTCTTAACTGCTGGACCACCAGGGAAGTCCTGGCTTCATTTATTTATGGGTAAGAAATGGATTTATTTAGAGAAACACTCCACAGACAGAATGTGGGCCATCTCAGAGGGCAAGAGCCCCTGGAAGTCCCTGTTTAAGAAGATCCTTATCAGTCTCGGCTAAGCCAAGAGGGTGTGTGTGTACATGCGTGCATGTGTGCACACATGCTCAGGCATGCCCAACTCTTTGCAACCCCATGGACTACAGCCCACCAGGCTCCTCTGTCTGTGGAATTTTCCAGGTAAGAATACTGGAGCTAGTTACCATTTCCTCTTCCAGGGGATCTTCCCTGGATTGAAAGCCTCTACTTCCCAGAGTCGAAAATCTACTCTCCCACCCCAATCCCCCCATCCCACTCTGAGTGCCAACTATTCTGTGGGCAAGGGCTAGAGCAAATTCTTTCCAGCTAGACTTGCATCTCCCAGAGAACCTGGCCTCCTCCTCTCCCTACTCCCCTCCAGGCACCCAGAATAAAGTCACTAGTAACACACAGGAACACGTGGAGTTCACTCACTCACCAAATTAAGAGTCCTTCTGCCCAGGCCAAGAGCATCCCTCCAGTGACTCCAAAGACCATGCCCACAACCACCATTTCTTCTAGTAAGGCTTTCTTGAAGATGGGGCTCCCAGGGATGAGGGGTAGACCCGGGAGCCCGCAAGACTAAGGAGGATGCCCACAGGCCTAACAGACCGAGCGAGGCCGTGGGGGGACAGCAGGTACTCACTGTGACTGGAGAGTCCACCCTCTGCACGTTGCTCTCCTCCACCAAGATCTCTCTGGAGATAGAAGACGAAAGTTACCCGAGCCGGACCAGCCCAACCCAATTTCTGACCTTTTCTGCAGGGGAAGAGAGGATGAGGCTTGAACCCCCATGGGGCAGGTCGGAGGTGTACAATTCCCCCAGGCAAGGCTATCACAACCCCCAAGTTCGAGACCCTTCTGTGGTTCCCCGCAGCCGACAGGCCAAAGCCCCAGCTCTTGTTCAGCATCCAAGGCCTTCTCAAGGAGTCTGGGACTTTCCTGGCCTTGACCCTCCTGGCTGCTCCCTTTCACACACCTGGCAACGACTCCCAGAAGACAGAGCTCCTCCTCCTGTCCACACAGTGCCTTGGCTGGGCTCTTACAGCCCCTCTCTCCCTATCCCAGGGGCCTCTTCCCCTGGAATGTTCTTGGGCACAAGGGTGGTGTCCTGGGCAGGCCAGCCATCAGATCCACCTTCAAGGCGATATGCTGTTGCCACTCTTCTATCATTCAGAGGAAGCGAGGACTCCATGCTCCCTCTTTCCTTGCAGTGTGATCTACTTCTACCTGAACGAGCTTGACATGGAAATCACTGTCCATTACGGACACCCAACGTTAAGTAGCGCTGTGCTTCCAGATTTCGTCCTTGATGATCACAGGAGGCAAGGACATTGCAGTTCACACCACGTGCCAGGTCAGTCGTTAAAGAGCTCTGCATGGATGATGTGAGCACTCAAACCACCACCCTCAAAGGCAGGTGCTATGATGATTCCCATGGCTCAGATGAAGAAAGCAGCTGTGGCCACACAGGCAGGAACTCAACCAAGGCGGCCTACTCTGGGGTCTGGCTCTTATCAAGCGAGGCACCTGCTCAGCCATCACTCTCAGCCAGTCCCTTCCCACCAGACCAGGAGCTCCCTGGGCTCAGGGTGCACTGCGTAACTAAGGCAGCTCCAGGGAGGTGTGCCCTGGTTTCCAGGAATGGGAAGAGCCACTGGTGGTGAGCTCTGAGAGCAACCAGGCTCTCCCACCTGTCCTGCATCTTGTACCAAACATCCTCACACCACTGCTTACAATACTTTTCCAACTGACTTGGGAGGTTCTTTCCATCCTCATCAGACAAAGAAACTGAGATTTAGAGAGAAAAGGGGCAGGATCCAGGTCACAAAGCTGGAGGGTGGCTGGACTCAGAGAACAGATCTCCTGAGACTTTACACCAGCCCTATCCACAGACTCGGTCAAAACCTGCCTCCGTGCCAGCAAGGCCTCAGCGCAATGTGGGAACCAGGCCCCGGCACCAGCCCTCTCAGGGCTCACACTTGCTCACTTTCACTGCTGACCGCTGACCAAAGAATGAGATACTGTCTCTGAATATGCAGAATTTCATCTGAGCTCTACAAGAATTTCAAAGACTTGGAGACATAAGAGTGACTGGACCAGGGTCATACCATTTACAGGTGACAAGGCTATACTTCATCCTGAAGACCACCTCATTCAAAACCTCTCCTGTCCTCAACTGCTGATGTTTTTCATAGGAGCAAATGCAGCTCCCAAGCCTTTGCAGTTTCAAGGTCTCGAGTCTCGGTATCCACTGGGCAAATCAAAGTTCTTGACACCACCAGTCTCAGCCTGGGGCCCTGGTGGGTCCCCAGGAGCCCATGGCCAGATGCTTGAGATGGGCCTCTTCCAGACTGGGCCTGGGATAACAGTGGCCACCGCAGGCCCGAGCCGAGTTCTTCCCAGCTCCATCTCACGAGCTGGACAGGGCCCACCCACTCCTCAGTAGCACCCTGCTGCCATTCACAGAGCCTAAATGTCTGCCAGGCTGACAGTGAGCATGAAGGACAGTCAAAGACCTGGATCCAAAACCAGCTTCTCCTCCAATCAGCTGTGAGACCAGGGATAAGAGGCTGTTTTCTCTTTTGTGAAATATTCACCTCTGCCCTGCCCACTGCACAGGGCTGCAAAGAACAATGAAGAATTAACACATAACTTCTGTTGTTCTGAAAATACCACACTATCCAACCATTAGCTATCATCACTGCCACACTGATCCAGGCCTTGTGAGGGACGTGAAACTTACAGGAAGAAGAATAGTACCAGGCAGCAATGGGTTTAAGTTCCTAAAAAAATGCTAATGAAGAGTGAGGGAGCAGGGATATCTGAAAACATCTTGGGGCTACTCTGGTCAGGGAAATCCTGAGCTGGCAAAACATGAAGGATCACAGACGGTATTTAAAAGGGGGCCCTGTGTGTTCACCAAACCCACACAGGCCCTGCCTGGCCATGACAGGTCTTTGTGAGGCAAAACCAAACAAAAAGCCCAATGGCCACTTTATCGGTGGCCTCAGTCAAGTCACTAGGCTTCAAGGAGTCACAGCTTCCTATTCTATAAATGGGGAAAATTATTCCAACTTTGTAGGAATGCTATGGGAAGGAAATGGACATAAGGTCTTTGCCAGTATAAGGCGAGGTGAACAGCGGGTCTGTTGTTCCAAAAAAAAAAACGTGAGGTAATCCTGCTGACCCTTTCCACACAGTTCTCCAGTGTGTAGAAGCCACAGACAGTTCCTCAGGAGGCAGGTAACTGGTCTCCTCACAGCTGCCCACACCCTTTAGACTTCTATCCCTGTTCTCCTCCTGCTGTGAATGACCTTCCTCAGTGGGCCTGCCCCCATCAGCCCTCCAAATTATTTTCAGCTTTCAAGGCCACCTTTTCTGATAAGTTCTGTCCTTATTAGCACTGCCCTCTTCCCACAAAGTAGGAACAATAACACCTAATGTTTGTCTAACACTGACATTTAATCAAATCCTAAGCACATTCCAAGCACCAACTTACTCTTCACAATCATCTTAGTAAGTACTATTATCTTGCTTTATCATCTCCAGAAGAAGAAACAGTCTCAGAGACCTCAAGATCACCAACATGGCTAGGAGGTGGTAAAGCTGATTCCATCCCAGTGCTGTCACATTCCAAAGCCTGGCTCTTAACCACTACCTCATCCTACTTCCCACAGAACCCGTAGTTGGGCCTCCCTTCACATCTTGCTTATTTCTCCTCTGGCTTATTTACTGCTATTTCTTAGGCTCCCACAATCAATATGAGTAATCCAATTCCATTTTCTTGCCCGAAAAGGGACAGGACAGGGAAAACTGGCTTTAGGATCCATCCTTCAACTGTTGAATATGAGAGTCCTCACTGGTAAGATGGGATCAATTCCACCCACCTTTTACGGCTGTTACTGGAATTACAAGAATACTATAAACCACAGAGGCTTTCGCTTTCCTGCCTTGAACTCCTGTTCTTGCTGACACCTCGTTTTATCATCTGATTCTTCGAGGTCTATCCCAAAGTTCAGTTCCTCCAAGAGACATTCTCTATTAACCCCCAGACAGGGTTGTTCCCCTGAGCTTAAAAAGTATTTTCTATACTTAACTCCACTGAAAGCACATCATTTAATACTTCAAGTATCATTATCCAGGCCTGTCTTCACCCAACAGGCTGGTAGCTCCTCGAGGGAAGAGGCCCTATTCTGCTCCTCTTTGGAAAGCTTCCAGGATGAGCCAGGCCCAAAGTTTTCAGCTGGGTTTACCCCAGGCCGAAACCCCAAACCTCTCTTCCCCGGAGCCACGGGGCTCACCTGGCTTTAGCGCACAGGGCTTTAACTTCACTCTCCTTGATAAGCTCGCAGCGCCGTAGCTGCTCGATCTGCCGGTCCAGGTCGCTGATCTCCGCCATGGCCCACCCCCCCGGCGCGGGTCAGAGCCGGGGCAGCCGCCCCCTCCGCACCGCACAGGGGTCTCCTGGTAAAGGCGAAGATGAACCCGCGGATCAGAGTGTCCCTAGGGGGCGCCGGGTCAACGGGGGCAACTCGATTCTGGAGCTGGCCCGGCACCCCCCCAACTCCCGCCTCCCCTTACATCGGCCCCGGGGCCCCCAGCGTCCCGCAGCCCGAGACGCCCCCGCTAACTCCCGTCGAACTCCGCGGGCCCGCGCTGGGGACGGTGGCCTAGAGGGTTCTCCGACGATTACCGCCGCGGCGCCTCCGGCTCTGGCTCCCGGGCTCCCTCTCTTCTTCCTTCCCTTCGCTTTCAGCCGCCGCCACCACTGCTTCTACTTCCGGCCCGCCGCGGAAGCAGCGGGAGACCAGTTCCGCCCCGAGCCGGATGTGGCGTCATACACGAACTCCCCCTCCCGCGCCGCGCCCTTACCCAACCCCCTCAAGCCTAAGAAGGGCAATAAGCCCGAGGAACCGGATGTCGGCAACTAGCGGGCGGAGGTGATGGTAGGCTAAGCTGATTGGCACCGGGAAGGCTGATAGGGACCTCAAACTCAGTAAGCAGGGGCACCGCCTTGTAGCTTTAGGTTACAAGTTTTTGTTTACCTGTTTTAATGGACCTCCCCCAGTACTGATCCTTAGTGGCTAAGTGATAAAGAATCTGCTTGCAATGCAGGAGACTTTGGTTGGATCCCTGGGTTGGCAAGAGCCCCTGGGGAAGGGACATGGCAACCCCACTCCAGTATTCTTGCCTGGGAAATCGTATGGAGGAGCCTGGTGGGCTACAGTGCATGGGGTCGCAGAGTTGGACACGACTGAGCTACTAACACTTTCACTTTCCCCCATTACAATCCGTGAGAGATGGAACTTGGTCCTGTTCACACTTGCAGCCCAGTGCTTATTTTGAACAAGGCTGGACTCAGTTGGCATACAGAAGTATTTGTTCAGTGGGTGAAGGAATTCTAGTCTCTTTCCAGGGTCCCAGAGAAATCTGCCCTGGGGACCTCTGAAATTAGAAGCCAAAAGGACCCCACCTTACCCACACCAAGCGTATACCTCAGTCAACATGACCTCCCTGATTCCAGAATGGTCCCTTGAACTCAGCTGCTTATTGTCTGCAGTTGTGTTGGTTTTTCTGAGAGGGAAACTGGCTAAAAGAGGTTAAGTAACTTGTTCACAGTTGCAGAGCCAAGAACTTTGGATTTGAATCAAAGTTGATTTGAACCCAGGAAGCTGTGTCCTGAGTTCTAATTTCTTCTCCTTCTGCCACTTACTCTTTCTGGCATTCACGTTGTTGTTATAAACTTTATAAAAACACCCTAAATTGGCATTTGAAGTCCTCTGCTTCCCTAGTTTCTTACTGCAGGCAGAGGAAGTGACCAGTCTTTAAACAAACTTCTTGGTGCCAAAGGCCTTTTGGAATGTCCATTTTGCTATCTTCTATGGACCCTCAATTTTTATTTGCGTTACTTCAGACTGTTTCACAGAGAGCTAAATGAGGCTAGGTACAGTAGTGAGGCTGGCCGATTTTAAGGGACACTAGATACAGTTCAGTTTTGGATGTAGGCAACAGATGCAATTATGCAGAGAAAGGGAAAGGACAAACTTCTTAACTCCCAGGAGGTGCTAGGTTTCTATGCAGGTGACTGTAGGGCTCAAAAGGTGCAGAGATCAGAAAGATGAAAATTTTTTTTCTTCCTCTAGAGTGGCACTCAGCCAGGAAAAGAGTCCACATCAGGAAATTTGGGCAGTGGCAGGACTAATGCAGTCCCTGGCTATGACTAGGATCTTTAATACCTGAAAAGATCTGGTGTCGTTACTATACTCCACAGCCTGGGTGAATGGGGAAGGGTTCTAGGCATGACATAGGGTAAGTGCAGGACCCTCAGTCTGGTGGCATTGAATGCAGAAGCCACAGAGGTTCAGTTCTTAACCTGGAACCTGAGCGCCACACTCCTGTTGGTACACATTTGTGTGTCTGTGTTGTTGATGTGGGTGATCTTCAAGGGGTTCCACAGCTCAGAAGTTAGCCCTTCTCCTTTTAAAGATGGGAAGACTGATGAGCTCAACAGTATGAAGGGTATGCATTCATAACCTTCTTTCAATCAATAAATTTCCCAGCAAGATGTCTTAAGGATGAATTGGTAATAATAGCATACTCCTATAGAATACTTCGGAGAAGGCAATGGCACCCCACTCCAGTACTCTTGCCTGGAAACTCCCATGGATGGAGGAGGCTGGTAGGCTGCAGTCCATGGGGTCGCTGAGTCGGATATGACTGAGCGACTTCACTTTCACGCATTGGAGAAGGAAATGGCAACCCACTCCAGTGTTCTTGCCTGGAGTCTATGGGGTCGCACAGAGTCGGACACGACTGAAGCGACTTAGCAGCAGCAGCAATCGCATTCATCTCTTCAAGAAACACTCATCTTTGGGACTTCCTTGACTGAAGTGACTTAGCATAGCATAGCATAGCATAGAATACTTATGTTGTCCAGTTTACAGATTCAGGACAGCGTACTTTTTGTCAGTGGCTATTTTTTGTGTGTATGTCACAAGGGCCTTCTATACCTGTGAATTCTGGGCCTAAAACTGAGGCTGAGGCTGCAGCCTCTGCACACACACTTCCTAACTGTAAAGGCCTTATCAGATGTTGCTCGTAGAAGGAGAAGAGCACTGGCTGGTTGGAAGAAAATCCACAAGCTTTTCTCATGAAGCCCCAGATAAGCATCAAACAGAGTACTAAAGGAGTCCAACTCCTTCACCTACTTTTCTGCTCCAGAAAGAAGAACATAAAGCAAGGGCTCTTTCTTCTCTGGGCTCTGCCACCTCCCCCAGGCCTCCCCTGCCCTAGAGATTACAGACATGCACACCAGATTCCCCCTTAAATAGCTGTTTATTGGCAGTAGGCTGGAAATGGTGGAGTTAGCGTACACAGACAACACCAGGCACCAATGTCACAAGGAGGCAAGAGTGACGGGAAAGAGCAGCCTGGAGCCCCAGATGAAGCCCCTCTCTTCAAGAGTGAGTGTGGGAGGGGACAGGGCCTGGAGTGTTGAGGGGGCAGCCTTAGAACACGTTGGCTTAGTAGGCGTGGTTAGAGATGAAGAGGGACTCGCTGGCTGCAGCCCCTGCCTTACCACTTGGGGTGTACTTTCCTTGGCAGGCAAGGCTGTTGGCCTAAGAAGGGAGAGGAGCCAGAGTGAGAAGTTCCCTTCTTAGAATCCCATCCGTCCCAGTACCCTGCCCGCCTCCTGCTCCATTCTTACCAGGGCTCGCTTGACATATTCTTCCTGGGCAGCCTTCAGGTTCTCCTTCTTTCCACCCCAGGCCTTCAGGGCAGAGGCCTGCAGGGCTCGGCCNTTAGAATCCCATCCGTCCCAGTACCCTGCCCGCCTCCTGCTCCATTCTTACCAGGGCTCGCTTGACATATTCTTCCTGGGCAGCCTTCAGGTTCTCCTTCTTTCCACCCCAGGCCTTCAGGGCAGAGGCCTGCAGGGCTCGGCCATAAGAGAAGGTCAGGGCCCATGGCTTCAGCAGGGGGCACTTGTTGATGGCGTTGAGGTTGATGGATGCCTCCTCCTCACTCTGGCCTCCGGATAGGAAGGTGATCCCTGTAGAATGAGGAGGTGACATAGGGGGAGGGGTTGTAGTCAAGCAACCCAGGGGACTGGAAGAAGGCCCTAGAAGCTGACCTGGAAATCAAGACCATATGAGCACAAGGATCACGGGTAAGTCCATCTACCTCCCAGAGGTCAAGATGAGGAATGGGTCTCACCAGGGACAGCGGGGGGCACTGTGCGGCGCAGCGCTGTGACAGTTGCCATGGCAATCTCCTCGTGAGAATATTTCTGGGTGCAGGCGTGGCCTGGGGTTACCATATTGGGCTTCAGCAAGGTGCCTTCCAGGTAGATGTGGTGGTCACTCAGAGCCTTGTAGACAGCAGCCAGCACCTACAGCAGGGTGGGACCGAAGTGGGGTGAGGTGGAGTTGGGGGGATGAGGGTCACCCCAGGGGCCCCTGCCCAGCTCCCTAGCCCACCTCACTGCCCAGGCAGGCAGGCCACCTACCTTCTCGGTTACATACTGACAGCGTTTCAAGTCATGGTCCCCATCAGGGAGGATCTCGGGCTCCACAATGGGCACAATGCCATTCTGTGGGGTGAGGGACAGGGCAGCAGTGAGGCCTCCTAACCCAGAGCCCCACCTCCAGCCCTCCAAGCTATTCACCAAGATCTTATCTCCAGGACTCCTGGCTACACAGCCCTCCCCAGTTCAAAACAGATTGGAGGAGATTAGCTGTCTCCACAGATCCACCCACATAATCCCTATTCTGCCCTTCTGCCTGCAGAGCCCTTCATGGACCCAAGCCTGNCATGATGATGTGATCACTCATCTAGAGCCAGACATTTTGGAATGTGAAATCAAGTGGGCCTTAGAAAGCATCACTAGGAACAAAGCTAGTGGAGGTGATGGAATTCCAGTTGAGCTATTTTAAATCCTGAAAGATGATGCTGTGAAAGTGCTGCACTCAATATGCCAGCAAATTGGGAAAACTCAGCAGTGGCCACAGGACTGGAAAAGGTCAGTTTTCATCCCAATTCCAAAGAAAGGCAATGCCAAAGAATGCTCAGACTACCACACAATTGCACTCATCTCACATGCCAGTAAAGCAGAGCTCAAAATTCTCAAGTGACACTTCAGCCAATACATGAACTGTGAACTTCCTGATGTTCAAGCTGGTTTTAGAAAAGGGAGAGGAACCAGAGATCTAATTGCCAACATCCTCTGGATCATAAAAAAAGCAAGAGAGTTCCAGAAAAACATCTATTTCTGCTTTATTCAATATGCCAAAGCCTTTGACTGTGTGTATAACAATAAACTGTGGAAAATTCTGAAAGGATGGGAATACCAGACCACCTGACCTGCCTCTTGAGAAATCTGTATGCAGGTCAGGAAGCAACAGTTTGAACTGGACATGGAACAACAGAACAGAACAGAACAAATAGGTTTCAAATAGGAAAAGGAGTATTTCATGGCTGTATATTGTCACCTTGCTTATTTAACTTATATGCAGAGTACATCATGAGTAATGCTGGACTGGAAGAAACACAAGCTGGGATCAAGATTGCCAGGAGANACAGAACAGAACAAATAGGTTTCAAATAGGAAAAGGAGTATTTCATGGCTGTATATTGTCACCTTGCTTATTTAACTTATATGCAGAGTACATCATGAGTAATGCTGGACTGGAAGAAACACAAGCTGGGATCAAGATTGCCAGGAGAAATATCAATAACTTCAGATATACAGATGACACCACGGTTATGGCAGAAAGTGAAGAGGAACTAAAAAGCCTATTGAGGAAAATGAAAGAGGACAGTGACAAAGTTGGCTTAAAGCTAAATATTCAGAAAATGAAGATCATGGCGTCTGGTCCCATCACTTCATGGGAAATAGATGGGGAAACAGTGGAAACAGTGTCAGACTTTATTTTGTGGGGCTGCAAAATCACTGCAGATGGTGACTGCAGCCATGAAATTA
>SJYV01056333.1:1387985-1403299 GCA_006410875.1 Neotragus pygmaeus
TCATGGCGTCTGGTCCCATCACTTCATGGGAAATAGATGGGGAAACAGTGGAAACAGTGAGAGACTTTATTTTGTGGGGCTGCAAAATCACTGCAGATGGTGACTGCAGCCATGAAATTAAAAGATACTTACTCCTTGGAAGAAAAGTTATGACCAACCTAGATAGTATATTCAAAAGCACAGACATTATTTTGCTGACCAAGGTCTGTCTAGTCAAGGCTTTGGCTTTTCCTGTGGTCATGTATGGATGTGAGAGTTGGACTGTGAAGAAGGTTGAGCGCCGGATAATTGATGCTTTTGAAGTGTGGTGTTGGAGAAGACTCTTGAGAGAGTCCCTTGGACTGCAAGGAGATCCAACCAGTCCATTCTGAAGGAGATCAGCCCTGGGATTTCTTTGGAAGGAATGATGCTGAAGCTGAAACTCCAGTACTTTGGCCACCTGATGGGAAGAGTTGACTCATTGGAAAAGACTCTGATGCCGGGAGGGATTGGGGGCAGGAGGAGAAGGGGACGACAGAAGATGAGATGAATGGATGGCATCACTGACTTGATGGACGTGAATCTGAGTGAACTCTTGGATTTGGTGATGGACAGGGAGGCCTGGCATGCTGCGATTCATGGGGTCGCAAAGAGTCAGACAAGACTGAGCAACTGAACTGAAATGGATGTATATATATATGGAATTTAGAAAGATGGTAACGATGACCCTATGTGTGAGTCACCAAAAGAGACACACTAAAAGAGAACAGACTTTTGGACTCTGGGAGAAGGCGAGGGTGGGATGATTTGAGAGAATAGCAGTGAAACATGTATATTATCATCAGATAGCCAGTGCAGGTTTGATTCATGAGATAGGGTGCTCAGGGCTGGTGCACTGGGATGACCCTGAGGGATGGGATTGGGAGGGATAGGGATTTGGGAGAGGGGTTTAGGATGGGGAACACGTGTACAACCAAGGTTGATTCATGTCCATGTATGGCAAAAACCATTACAATACTGTAAGGTAATTAGCCTCCAATGAAAATAAATTAATTAAGAAAATCATAATAAAACATCTCTGTACAAAAGTACAGGACCAGATAGCTTCTCAGGTGAATTCTACAAAACATGAAAAGACGAATTTATACAGATCCTTCTCAAACTTTTCCAAAAAATTGAGGAAGAGGAAACACTCTTAGATATCTTCATGAATCCACTATCACTCTGATACCCAAACCAAAGAAATACACCTACAAAAACAAAAAAATTACAGGTCAATATCTTTAATGAATATAGATGAAAAAATTCCTCAGCAAACTGTTATCAAACTTAATTCAATAAGATATACAAAAGATCATACACGACAACCATGTGAGATTCATCCCAAGTTCATAAAAATGGTTCAAAGCATGCAAATCAACATGAAACACCACAAAAAGAAAAAAAAAAAAAAAACACTTGATCGTCTCAATAGATGTAGAAAAAGCATCTAAGAAAACTCAACATCCAGTCAAGGCAAACTCTTACCAAGCTGGGAATGGGGGGAAAACATCTCAACATAATAATAACCATTTATTAAAAACCCACAGTGAATCTAACACTCAATGGTGATATCTGAAAGCCTTTCTGGTAAAATCTAGAACAAGATAAGGAAGTCCCTCCTCACCTCTTTTATTCAATACAGTAATGAAAGCTCTAGCTACAATAATCAGACATGAAAAAGAAACAATAGGTATTCAGATTGGAAGGGAAGAGGTATAATTGCCACTATATGCAAGTGACATGAAACTACATACATAGAAAACCCAAAGGACTCTACACAAAAACTGACTATATTTAAGAAATGAATTCAGCAAAGTAGAAGGATATAAGATAATGAAATATTAGAAAAGGAATGTTAAAAAACACACGCCAAAAAANGCCTGGGGCAGCCCCAGCTTCCGGCGGCACTGAGGCGGCGACTGTCACATTGTAACCGAATCCAGGGGCCCGGGGGCTGCCCGCCCGGGCGCAGGAGAGGGCGGCGCGGGCAGGCTCCTGGAGCGCGAGCCGGCCGCGGTTCCGGGTATCCCGCCCGGCGGGTATCCCCGCCGCGTCCGCCCTCCATCCCGGCAGGTCCGGCTCCCGGGACCGGAGAGCCAACGCGGCCCGCGAGTGCGCACGCGCCCGCCGCGGGAAGCCGGACCCGGCGGCCACCCGCTCGGGCTGCCACTCGGCCCGAGCGAGTCTGGGGGTGTGGGGCCAGAGTCCTTGCTAAACTTCTCCCTGGCGCCGACTTCCCTCTCTAAAATCAAATCCGTCCCCTGGCTGTCGGGCTCCCCGATCCTTTACGGGGCTCCCCGATCCTTTCCGAGCCTCCTACCCGCCGGGTCTCCCCCTCCTAAACCTCGGAGCCTTCAGCCCGACCCCAACCCCGCTCCGTCCGACTGGCGCCCACCTGTGAGGAGGAAGCCAAAGGTGCGGGCGAGCCTGGTCAGCAGCGAGTGAGCCAGGCCCCGCCCGGGCTGGGTTATAAGGCAGCTCCCGCCCTCCCCCCAACCGACCTTCTCCGGTGACCCCTGCCCTTTGCTCGCCACAGATCCCCTGGCAGGGACCTATATTTAGGGAAACCTGAAGCCCCTGACATTCACGCCAGCGTGGGGCCTAAGTGAAGGATGGGGAAGAAGCTTGTGAGCCTGCCTATTTTGGGGGGAGGTGGGAGGGCCCCCTGCCCACTCACCTGTACTTCAGAGATTTCTTCCTTGGACATCCAGACTGAGGCCCTCAACAGGCTGTCAAGAGAAATAAATCTCTGGACAGCGATCTGTGAGGAAGGAAGGAGGGGTAAGGGGACGCAGACCTGTGGTCTTCCCTGCCTCCTCAGATCCCCCCTCCTCTGACTCTGGGCCTCACATGGGATGTCCTGATTCTTCAGAGGCAGAGCACACAGGCAGGCAATACAGTCACACCTCAAAATAACCAAGAGTCCATGGACAGGGTGTTCCTGGGGTAACCCTACATCCCGACAGTCAAGGCTCAAGTTTGTCCCATGCTCTGGCCGGTGAGCAGTGTCCCCAAACCTCACCTTCAGATATGATCAGTTACTTGGGGAGGGGAGTCAAGGGCAGGGGGACCTGCTGGAGCACCAGCCCCTCTCTCTTCTGGCCCTGCCAAGGGGTTGCAGTCCTGCTGGCCAAGGGCTCTGTGAGTCCCACTCTGCAGGGAGCCAGGCTCTCCACTGCTGGTTCCCAGGTCGGTGAGCTGGGCAGGCCATTTGTGGTTCCAATGGCCTGGAGAAAGGTGTCCTGAGTCCCCTCAGGGGACAGGGCCTGTGGGCCCTGGGGGCTGGCCGCTCCCCAAAGAGCAGGGACCCTGGACCGTCATCGGAGCTTGATCTCAAAGCAGAGGCAGTTGAGGCTCTGGCAGTCAGGAAGTTGGCACGCACAGGCACAGTCGCAGAGCGGGCAGCAACGAGGGCAGCGAGGGACCCAGTCCTGTGGGAGAGGAGGTGGGGTGAGGGAGGTGGGCAAGGGAAGGGGACCAAAGCCTGGAGCTGTTTCTTTTTCAAGGGAGAAGAGAACAGAGAGGCCTGGAAAGTCCCACTTTCCCAGTGGATCAGAGGGTACCATCCACCACTCCTGGAAACAAATCAGCTCCTTGTGATGTTGAGAAATCAGCCAGGAGGCAATGTTCCTAACAACTGGAAGGAGCTGGAAGGAGTCATTTGAGGGGGAGGTCATTTCTTTTAGGCTTCCCAGTTGGCACTAGTGGTAAAGAATCCACCTCCCAGTGCAGGAGACTCGAGTTCAATCCCTGGGTTGAGAAGAGCCCCTGGAGGGGGGCATGGCAACCCACTCCAGTATTCTTGGCTGGAGAATCCCATGGACAGAGGAGCGTGGCAGGCTATAGTCCATGGGGAAGCAGAGAGTCAGACCCGACTAAAGCAACTTAGCATGCATGCACATCCTTTCTTTCTTCCCATCTTATAGATGAGGAGACTGAGGACCAGAGATCAGTTAGCCCTGGCCCCACACTTATGCCCCAATGTTCAGCTCAGAGATGGTTCTACTATACCCTTACAACCTCATACAATTGCAAGTCATTAAGACAGGGAAAGCACACACACTCTATGATGAAAACCACCTACTGGTTTTGTGGATTTCTTTCTTGGCCTGAGACCAAGCTGGCTGTCATTCACCCTCCATTTCTGAGCACCTACTCTGTGCCAGGCACAGACTGTGTCCATGAATGATTTTTAAAAGTCTTTTTAGTTTTCCTTAAAGATGGTAATTTTCATATTTAATTTTTTTACTATTTAAAAGGAGTCACATTTCTTTATCAGAACCTTGAGTAGAGGGCCTCCTTACAAAAGAGGAAATGAAGGTTCAGAGAGGGAGTGATCATGCAAAGGAATACAACTAGGAAAGGGGGCTGGGATGGGGCCGGGCTTTCCTGCTTCCAGCCCTGCGATCCTGCTTTGATCCCACTGCTTCCCAGGGCCGTGAATACCAACTTCTTTCAAGATTGCTAAGGCAAGGACAGTTCACCTCCTATCTCCACTGAGCCACCAGGGGACTCAGGCTCAGCAGGTGCCTGAGATACAAATGAACATTGAATGAATGAATGAATCAAAGCATATCACTTTTCCCTCTAGGCAAAGAAGAGGGGAGGCAGAAAGTCTGCCTCTCATGGAATAGGAACAGCATGTCCTTAGAGACAGGAAGGGAGAACCGGTCTGCTCCAATTCACTCCTCTCCTGCCGTGGGACACGGATGATCTGCCACTGCTCTAGGCATGGACTGGAGTCAGACCAAGTGGCTGGAGTGGGTCACACCCAGGATGGGTGACAGAAGATTGGCTCCTTGAGGCCTGAGGCAGAGCTAGTGACAGTCACAGTTGCACAGCTCAATCAGACTCCGGGCCAAGCCAGGAATAGGGGAATGACCTTTAGAAGAGCTGAGGTTTTGGGGTGCGGTGTCGGATGACTGGTGAGATCAGATATCACTAGGGGCTCCAGCGAGGGGAGGGTGCATTGGCCCCTGCCAAAAGAATTCTCTAGGAGGAAGCAGAAGTATATCATGGCGGAGGGGAGAGAGCCAGGCGGCTTCCTTGTGTGTGATGGGGGTGTGGTTTGGGGGTGTCTCTGGGGAGTCCTGCTCTAGGCTGAAGTCAGCTCTATGGGTTTTTGGAGAACTGCACCATCATTCTGTGTGCAGAACTGGGGGCTGAGAGAGGCCACACTGCCCTCACCTCAGAAAAGAGGGTATTAAAAGCATTTCTTGGCTCTGCCCCCCTGGCAGGGTTTGGCTCTAGTCATTAAGAACTAGCTAATGGATATTTTGACTCTCGCCGGCAGCCCTGTGGCTTCTGTAAGGAACCTGCTTTTTAAGCTCTTTTTAAACAAGGGCTCTGCATGACCATTAACCTTCATATTTCTCTAGTTTTTCACTCTGATTTCTTTTACCCTGAGGTTGTAAAGGCCAGCCATCGTTACTGTTTGGAGCTCGGGGTTTGAATCTAATTCAGGCCCAGGTTTGGCTGATTGGTGATTTGAGCCTCAGTTTTCTCATATCTCAGGGAAGGGAATAGCAACCCACTCCAGTATTCTTGTCTGGAGAATTCCATGGGCAGAAGAACCTGGCAGACTACAGTCCATGGGGTCACAAAGAGTCGGACACTGTGAGCAATTAACACACACAAACACACACACACATACTTTTCCCATCTCTGAAATGGATTTAGGAAGTAGAACACCTCCTTCACAGGGTCACTTGGGGAATCAGTGGAAAGCACAAAGCATGATGCCTGGCACACAGTGAGTTCTCACCAAGGGAAGCTCTTCGGGTCACAGCTCTCACCCTTGAGCAGTATGATGAGTACATATGTTGCACTCTAACCCTGCACTCTAACCCTGGTGTGTCTGCCATCTAAGAACTTGCTAAAGATTTGCTAATTCCAATCTCATTCCAAATCTACTGGGCATGGGGCCCGGATGCCTGGCTTTCTGTTTAAGCCTTACCCCTGCTTCTGATCACACCCGGCGCTTAAGAACCAGAGCTGTCCCAGATTGCATCATTTCTCACACTTGAATGTCACTGCCTACGTATTTCTCCCTGTCCTTTGCAGGAATGTAAGCCCCATGAAGGTTGGGGGCACCTCTACCTTGTTTCCATTGCACCCCCAGGGCCCAGCACAGTTCCTCAACAGTAATTTCGAAGTCTTTGGAGGTGTGAAGTGTCAGTCTCTCAGTTTTGTCCGACTCTTTGTGACCCGGTGGACTGTAGCCTGCCAGGCTCCTCTGCCTATGGAATTCTCTAGGCAAGAATTACTGAAGTGGGTAGCCATTCCCTTTCTCCAGGGGATCTTCCCAAACCAGAGATTGAACCTGGGTCTCCTTCATTGCAGGTGGATTCTTTATTGTCTGAGCCACTAGGGAAGTCTCAACTCTTTGGTAAGTGGATAAATGATTGAATGAATTAGGCCCTCATGACACACCTGTGAAAGATGTAGCGCAGGTGAGTTTCTCCCATAGAGAGAAAGAGAAACCTGGGTTTGTGTCTCGGCCCAGGCTTGAGGCCTCTGTGTCCCCCAATATCTACAGCTGTGGAAGAGGCAAGGGCTTTGGAATATCTGCAGTTGCTTTTGTTACTATAAGGAAACTGAAGAATACAGAGGCCTTACTGTGCTTTGTGAAAAGACAGCCCAAGGATGGAATGACCCCGCCCCACTGTTCATCATTCTAGAAACTGTCCTGGCTCTGGCAGAAGCTGGGTAGGATCAGGCCCTGCAGGTCTCCTGGCTTGGATGCCCTGCAGCCCTAGAGGGGGCAGTGGGAGGAGTCAGTCCCTCCTGACAGCACACCTCATTCTCAGGGAGGAGGAGAAGCCCTTGACCATTCCCTTCGTACAGACAGAAGGTGAAGGGAGTGGGGTCCCCAGGGCAGAGGACAAGAAATCATTTTGTAAGTAAGCATTTCCTGTAAAATAGGAGGTTGGAGGACCCAGGGTCTTCTCCTTTTCCCCCTTGATCCTTGGAGCCCAAGCCCTGGGCCTCATCTCTGCACTACTCCTGAGAAATCAGAAGCAGATTATATCTGAAAGAGGAGAACTCCTTGCCCCGCAATTGATTTTGAAACTCAAAACTTCTTGCAGGGATTTGCAACTGCAGACTGCCCAAGTTCTGCTTGGTCTTTTCCCCTCACTCTTACCTCCCTAGGGAAGGTCCCCATTTCAAGGGCAGGAGCTTTGCTGTCTAAATCTCTGAGCCCAAAATAAGAAATGGCCTAGGAAGGTGGTCAATGACACTTAACATCTTTAAAGCCACAAATGCAAAAACAGCCTGTCCTCTGTGACCCAGGCTTCTCCCTGAAGGTTCTGTTTCAACACACGATGGAGCAATATGCTCTGAAAGACTGTCCTGTGGAACACTGGAGAAGCAACTAAACGTCCCTGAGCCAAGTTATGCCCCTGCAAAAGGAGGATAAAAGCATGGACGGGTAGCCAAGGTGTGATGTCAGGTTAAAAAGGGAAAGTGGCAGTTGGGAGGAAATAGTAGGTGTGGCATACATTTTGTAAAAAATATTTATTTGGTTGCACCAGGTCTTAGCTGTGGCATGTGAGATCTAGTTCTCTGACCAGGGATCGAACCAGGGCCCCCTGCATTGGGAGTGCAGTCTTAGCCACTGGACCACCAAGGAAGTCCCTGTGGCATACATTTTTACCAACAGTGAGATGCAACAGTGATAACACTGTATGTGTATTACTATATCAGGGACATACACCAAACATAGTAACCTTGGTTACAGGGCTGGTTTATAAAGTAACTTGTACTTTCTATGTATTCCTACATGTATACTTTGTAATCAAAAAACATATGTACATAGGGTTTTAAAAATAGCCAGCTCTGGAGGTTGTTAATGAAGTTGCACAGTATCTAGAACATTGTACTCACTCCAAGAACAGAAGGAGCTCTGTCTGCTTTAACTACCATTTTCAGAGGTTGAAGTATGCCCTGTATGGTACATAGGTCACCCTCCTTCAGCTACTGCCCTGTTCTTCTTTCTCCAAGAAGCTTTCATTACCAGAAAATATCTGATATGTTGTTGATGCTGTTTTCGCCTGTCTCCACCTGACCCAGGACCTGGAACTAGGCCTGGCCTAGAATAGGTGCTCCATAATAAATTTTGTTGAACCGAAAAAAAAGTGAATGCATTGAGAGTACCAGGATCAGGACTCAGGGGCCAGGGGCCAGGAGCCAGGACGAGAACTCACAGCTTCGGCGGGCTGGGGGCAGCAGGCATCCAAATAGCGGGCTGGGCTGGGCAGGGGGAAGTCACAGGCTTCGGCGCAGGTCTGGCAACAGTCTTGAGGCCTGGAGGCGCCTTGCTTCCTGCAGGGGGAGCTGCAGTCTGTGCAGTAGCCCTGGGCCTAGGAGAGGGCAGTGCTTAGGATCTGGGCCAGGTGGCAGGTTGGGAGGGACAGCCGAGTCTCGGTTTTGGAGAGAGGGACTGGAGAAGATTCAGTTGGGGAGAGGAGAAGAGGGTCTCCTGGTCCAGGTGAGGGGCCGATATGGAAAATAAATGGCAAAGGTGTCTCAGGGGAAGGGCCTGCAAATAGGGGGACAAGCTGACCTCTCCCCCTGTCGGGGCCCACCCTCCAGCCCCCACCAGGCCCCTCACCAGCAGGCAGTGCCGGGTCAGCAGCACAAGACCCAACAGCAACAGATAGATGCCCACGGAGAGGACGACGATGGCTGGGATGGGGAGCAGCAGGGAGGGGCCGCTGACGGCAGCCGGGGTTGGATTCCACAGGCTAGAGGAGGCCTGGAGAGCACAGGAAGAAAGGGTGACCGGACATGTGGAGGGGCTGCGGGGACACAAACACCAGGAGGGACACAGGAGGTAGCTGGGAAGCGGGAAGGAACAGCCGCCATGAGGTGAGGAGAGAGTAACAGGGCTACACTGTCTGGGTCGGGAAGAGCCCCTGGAAAAGGACATAGCAACCCGCTCCAGTATTCTTGCTGGGAAATCCTATGGACACAGGGGCCTGGCGGGCTACAGTTCATGGGGTCGCAAAGAGTCGGACACGATAGCAACTAACATCTTCATCTTGTCCCCAATCCTGCCTTTTCTCTTGTCTTCCCCATTTCAGCGCCATCGGAGACCTGTTGGTCATTCTAGACTTTTTCAAGACTTATTGCTCTTTCTTTCAGAATGCCTCTTCAAACAGACCTCTTGTCTCTGTTTCCATTGGACTACTCTACCACCCCTCAGCCCACAGTATTGGCCTCTGTCTTGCACTCTGAAGTTGTGCCCCTTTCCATATCAGCTGTCCTTGAGTATCCCTCCCTCCCTAACACACTCCATCAGTGGCTCCCACTAACTCGGTCCAAACTTATCTCAGCGACAAAGGCTCTAGTCTAGCCCTGCCTGCCTCTGCCTCTGTCCCCCATTATACTCTAGCCATACTGAAGTCCTGACAATTCCCTGGCCTGTCTTTCACATCCACGTCTCTGCCCAGGCTGTTCCTTCTTCCTGGGATGCTTTTCCTCCTTGATTTCCTAACTCCTCATCTTGCCAAAGTGCGGCGTGCCCTGCCTTGGCAAGGCCACCCCTGCCCTCTCTTTCTGTCTCACAGCTCTTGTCCTGAGCTGGAAGGGTCTATGTTGCGTAAAGAGCTCCAGTCCAGGCGCCAAGGAAGGCAAAGTCAGGGTAAGTTAGGGGTGCCGAGGGGGCCGTGCCAGAGAGGGGTACGGGGCCTAAGACTCACGTCCATGGGGCAGGACACCGCCGGTCAGTCCAGGAGCTGCAGAGGAGAGAAAGTCTTGGGCCTCAGTGACTGAAAGGGGCCATTGGGCTCGGGTGCCCGTTCTCCTCCTCCCATTTCCCGTTTGGGGAAACTGAGGCCCAACGATGGTCTCTGGCCCGAACAGTAAGGATCAGGGGGTACGGGGCAGCGCCTTCTTCGAAGGACCCAGCCCGACCCTCCGTTTTTCCCTAAACCCCGGGCTTCCTCCACCGACCTAACCCCATCACCTGCGNGAGTTCAATCACTCACATAAGTTCTCCTGGTTAGTGAGTAACAGAACTAAGATTTGAGCCCAGGCAATGGGACTCTGGGTATTCAACTGAAGCTCAGAGAGGTTCTGACACTTGATGAAGGTCACACAGCCAACCCATGAGAGGGAAAAAGAGTCTAGAAGCTTGATTTTCTCACTTCAGCTCACCTCTTGTGCCCTTTTCTATTGGACAGATGAAGACTGGGACTGAACTTGCCTGAAACTAACTTGGGACAGATACCAAAAAAAGCACTAAATAATAAATGATCTGGCATGCTGGCCAGAACTCACCCCAGAGCACAGGAGGGGGAACTGAACCCTTTCCTGGGTATCATGTGGGAAACAAGCCACTTCTGGCCGCTTATCGTTTACTTATTCACAGGCTTTGATGATAATCACACCTGCACACCTCCGCAGGGCCGAGGCGGCACAGCACCCAGGCAAAGAAGATGTGCAAGTCAGCATCTGGACTTAAAGGAGGCTGAGAGAGCGGGGAAACGGTAAACTCCAGGTCCAGGGTGAATTGTGTGACAGGTGTGTGAGGTCCCCTTGGGGGGTGAGAAAGAGATTCACTTGGGGGGCCAGGCTGGGGCAGGAAAGCTGTGGCCTAAGTCATCGGAGCCTTGATGGGCACGGTGGCAGTGCCACCCCTCACTGCACCTCTCCCTGCGGGCGCTGCCAGCTGCCTTCCAGAGGCACTGGTAGCTTGGGACTATACCCCCAGCCGGGACTGGCTGGTGTGTTGGCCTTCCTCCTGGGGATGTTCAAACACTCCTGAAACGCCCAGACAGGGGATCAGGGTGTGTGGAATTCGTCCCATCTTGGGTTTATTTTAGATCAAGGGTCCCCAACCCCTGGGCCACTGACCAGGTACTTCCTGTCAAATCAGCGATGGCATTAAATTAGAAATATTGTGCACAAACATATAATGAGCTTGAATCATCCTGAAACCACCCCGCACCTCTCTAACCCACCCTCCTATCCTCCCCCTGCAATCCATCCTCNCCCCCTGGTCATTGGAATAATTGTCTTCGACCAAACCGGCCCCTGATGCCAAAAAGCTTGGGGACTGCAGTTTTAGATGGTACACCCGTCAGAAAGAAAGCGTGTGTGGACAGGCACACACATACACACACACTCACCTGAAAGCCATTCTCTTTCCAGTTCTCTTTCAACACGCCTGATTATTCCAGGACAAAGTCTCCTTTTGCTGACAGAAGCCCTTTAACACCTCTCTATCCTTGCTTGTCTTGTCTTGTCTTTAACAAAGAGAGAGAAGGCCTCCGGCTCACAATTCTGAGCATGGGATGCTATCTAGAGAGAATGTAAGAACAAGTTTTTTAATTTTTTTTTTAGCTTATTTACAATAAGTGATATTGGTTTTCAGCTTTTTCAGTACTTATAAAATGTTTCCTTTCAACACACATGGTTAAAAGCAGGTATTCTGGAACCCAGACTATTGGTTCAAATCCCAGCATTGCCACTTCTGACCTGTGTGACCTTGGGCAGGACACACGACCTCTCTGTGCCTCGATTCCCTCATCTGGAAAAGGAAATTAATAATGACATCTCCCATGGGACTTCCCTGGTGGTCTAGTGGCTAAGACTTCACCTTCCAATGCAGAGGGTGAGGGTCGAATCCCTGATCGGGTAGCTAAGATTCCACGTCTTGTGGCCAAAAAAAAGCAAAACATAAGACAGAAACAGCAATGTCACGAATTCAATAAACACTTAAAAATGGTCCATATTAAAAAAAAATGGTATCTCCCTCTTGGGTTATTGTAAGGATTATATTAGTTAAAATATGCAAAGGGCATAGATTAGTGCCTGACATCTTGTATATAATCTGTGTCTGTGTTAGTCACTCAGTTGTGTCCAACTCTTTGCAACCCCATGGACTATAGCCCACCAGGCTCCTCTGTCCATGTAATTCTCCAGGCAACAATACTGGAGTAGGTAGCCAATATAAATGTTTGTTATTATTAGCTTATATGTGGGGGAGGACCTGAGGTTTAATGAACACTTCTTTGGAAATTCCACCATTTTCCTCCTGAGGAAGTGAAGCCTTGGAGAAGATGATTAAGCAGCTGAGCAAGGATCTGGGTTGGTCTCTGGAGTCCTAATCCATTTACCAGCCATCTCAATCTTCAATAATTAATATCACCTTGCAGCCTCACAGCTTATTCATGGGAAGAGTGGGACTAGTACTATCTCACTGGATGTTGAGATGCTGTGTGTACAGGTGGTTCAGAAAATATGCAATGATATCTCCTTGAGAGTCCCTTGGACTGCAAGGAGATCAAACCAGTTAACCTTAAAGGAAATCAGTCCTGAATAGTCACCAAAAGGACCAATGCTGAAGCTGAAGCTCCAATACTTTGGTCACCTGATGAGAAGAACTGACTCATTGGAAAAGACCCTGATGCTGGGAAAGACCTTGATGCTGGGAAAGATTGAAGGCAGGACAACAAAGGATGACAAAGGGACGACAAAGGATAAGATGGTTGGATGGAACAACAACAAATACAGTATATATCCATGTTATCAGAAGTTCATGAAAAATGGTCATTAGGAAACAGAATGTCTAAAAAAGGCTAGGGGAGCAATAGTGAAAAGAAGTTGAGAAATATTGCCCTTAACCAGCAACTTGGGTTGCTACTCATAAGTGGGTTGTGAAATAGGCTTAATGGGTCATGATAAGCATTTGGGGAGATAAAAAATGATAAAAAGGGAAAATGATACAATACAGTGTGCCCTGCACATAATCAGAATCTGAAAGTATTGTGAGAAAGTTTGGCATGTGTGTGTATGTGCTGAGTCATGAAATGTGTCTCTCTGTAAAAAAAAATGGTGAAAGCCAATTGCTCTAAACCACGGTTTTTCTTTTTCTCCCCTCCTTACTTACCTCTCTCAGGCAAGCCCATGCAGCCTTGGACTGTTTTACCCTGAACAGGAAGAACCTGATAAGGAAAGAAACGTGGAAGAGAATGCCCAGATTCCAGTGAAACTAGGGCCCAACCTTTACCAGCTCATGGACTCTCCCCTTCCTCAGTCTATTCCAGGGTAAGCCCATGGCTGCAGAGGGCAATGACTGGCCCTCTGCACCAGAGGAGAAAATGGCTTCCTCTTCACTGCCTCCCCTAATATTCCTCCCTCTGCCTCCCTTGCCTTTTTCTCTTTCCGCTCCCACCTTGGAGGGCAGCAGTCCTGTTGACCCGGGTCTGAGTCCCAGCGCTGCCATTTACTGTGCAATCCCAGAACAAGTCATCTAACTTCTCCGAGCCTCAGTCCTCTCAGCTATAAAATGGGGGAAATTATTCAAAAGACTGCAGTGATGCTTAAATGGGATAAAGCATATTAGTATTTTAGTGCCTTGTGTTCAGTGAGTGCCCATGTAGCTAACAGACTCTGAACCCAGGTTATCCATGTTATCTCTAATCCTTGAAATGAGCTTACATAGGAACAGGGAAGGTACAGGGTGGACTTGCGTCAGGCTACCTGGTTTCAAGCCTCAGTTCTGTATCTTTTTACATAGTTCTTTCTTTGTGACTGCAGTGTGTCCCTTTTTAAAAAGGTGCTTTCCTCATAACCCCACATAATGATTTCAGTTTACATTATTATATTGGCCAGCTGGGAAATATAGTCTTTAAAATAAGCACACTTCAGTCTCCAGCAAAATAAGATGTTAAAGATGGATACCGGTTAGGCAACCAGAGTCTCATCTTCAACAGTTTTATCTTGCTCTTGATTTAACCTGTATTTTTCAAAGGCCCATCCGGAGGAGAAAATATGGAGTAAACAAGTAAGAACTGTTAGCAGAGATAAGCTCTGAAAATGTGGATGATGTGTCGAAATTGTATTCAGTGATGTTTTATTCCTTTTTTCTCTTAACCTTTCAGTTTCTTTAGGAAAATGAGTTTATGAGTTTTCTATATCCATTTAACATGAAAGAGACCAATACATTCAGAAAATATGGTTGGAAAAAACCATATTGCATAACCTTGGAAAAGGCACCAGTTTTCTCGATGCCTCTCTTTCCTCACCTGTAAAATGGGTACAATAATACTCCCCATCTGCAACGTTATTTTGAAAAAATGACTTAATATTGCTAAACACGCAGATCAGTGTCTGTGTAATTAGCATTTAATGAGCTGGCATTATTATTATCCTAACTTCACAGATGAAAAAACTGAGGCCCACAGAGATTAGCCAACCATCATTCAGGGAATGGAAAAGCCTAAATTTGTTTAACGTTTTAAAAATTCTAGGAATTTCCTTGGCAGTCCAGTGGTTAAGACTCCGTTTTTCTATTGCAAGGGGTAAGGGTTCCATCCCTCGTAGGAAACTAAGATTCCACATGTCTCTGGGCACCATTAAAAAAAAAAAATCCAGTTGACCTTAAAATGCACATTAGGAGGTTTATACGTAAATGCCCACGATCTATATAAGGGCATTCCCAACCCCTCAGAAGGCTCCCTGAGGTTTCCTCTCAGTACCTCCCACCAAGTTAAAAGCTGATCAGATTTTTCACGGAAGTTATTTTGCCCGTTTGCAACTTCGTCCAAATGGAGCCAAACAGTATGTTTCTTTTATTATCCATTATCCGTGGATTCTGAATTTGAAATTCAGATGGTCCCACCCTAGGACCTGCCGTCTTAACTGTTGTCCCACACCGCCTGTTAAAGCACTCACTGCTTAGACTGCTCTCATTTCCCCCACCTCCTCTTCCTGTCTCCTCGTTCAGCTCTACCCCTGAATCCTAGCTGTCCTTCAAGCCATCAACGAATTCTAATTGATCTGTTCTCTGTTAGACGGCTTCGTCGCTCTGCCCCGCCCCCAAGCAGGCCCCTCTACCATGAAGCATACGATAGGGCACACATGTCAAGAAGTGGGCCAATAGGAAGATGGCATTTTCCAAACCGTCCACCAGTCCACCAATAGGAAGGTGATGTTCCCGCCCCCTCCAACTGCCTCTGTAGAACTGCCTCTACCCTCGTGCCCTTGCAGTTTGACGCGTTCCTTGTATCCTGAAAAGGTCCCCTCAAAGCTGCTTAAGGGGTGCAGGATGGCAGGTCCTTACTCTCCTCATCCCGCCTGGGCCTTTTCCACCCCTCCCCTCCCTAGAGTGGATGGGAGGAGAGGCTTTTCCAGACAAAAATAACATATATGTAAATGTTTTCCAAGGTTTTCCTATTGTTTGTTTGCTTTTTAAATGGAATAATACTTAGAGTTTTCCTTTTAAAATAACTTTTTTTTTCCTAATTTCAGTTATCTTTACAGTTTAAACACTTGCCCCCTCC
>SJYV01056333.1:1403332-1419315 GCA_006410875.1 Neotragus pygmaeus
AAAAAAAAAAAATCCAGTTGACCTTAAAATGCACATTAGGAGGTTTATACGTAAATGCCCACGATCTATATAAGGGCATTCCCAACCCCTCAGAAGGCTCCCTGAGGTTTCCTCTCAGTACCTCCCACCAAGTTAAAAGCTGATCAGATTTTTCACGGAAGTTATTTTGCCCGTTTGCAACTTCGTCCAAATGGAGCCAAACAGTATGTTTCTTTTATTATCCATTATCCGTGGATTCTGAATTTGAAATTCAGATGGTCCCACCCTAGGACCTGCCGTCTTAACTGTTGTCCCACACCGCCTGTTAAAGCACTCACTGCTTAGACTGCTCTCATTTCCCCCACCTCCTCTTCCTGTCTCCTCGTTCAGCTCTACCCCTGAATCCTAGCTGTCCTTCAAGCCATCAACGAATTCTAATTGATCTGTTCTCTGTTAGACGGCTTCGTCGCTCTGCCCCGCCCCCAAGCAGGCCCCTCTACCATGAAGCATACGATAGGGCACACATGTCAAGAAGTGGGCCAATAGGAAGATGGCATTTTCCAAACCGTCCACCAGTCCACCAATAGGAAGGTGATGTTCCCGCCCCCTCCAACTGCCTCTGTAGAACTGCCTCTACCCTCGTGCCCTTGCAGTTTGACGCGTTCCTTGTATCCTGAAAAGGTCCCCTCAAAGCTGCTTAAGGGGTGCAGGATGGCAGGTCCTTACTCTCCTCATCCCGCCTGGGCCTTTTCCACCCCTCCCCTCCCTAGAGTGGATGGGAGGAGAGGCTTTTCCAGACAAAAATAACATATATGTAAATGTTTTCCAAGGTTTTCCTATTGTTTGTTTGCTTTTTAAATGGAATAATACTTAGAGTTTTCCTTTTAAAATAACTTTTTTTTTCCTAATTTCAGTTATCTTTACAGTTTAAACACTTGCCCCCTCCTTTTTTTTTTTTTTTTTTCTTTTCCGATTTCTGAATGCAGATGAGAGTCACCAGCCTCCCTCTCTAGCTCCACCTTGCCCCTCCCAGATGAGGACCTAGGAGAGGGGAGAGGAGACACAAAGAGGTTAGGGTGGGAGGATAGAGCTTGGATGGGGTGAATTAAGAAATTGCAGGCACGCACTTAGAATTGAAAGAGAAAGAAGGAATTTTAAGGTGTGAGATGGGCTGGGAGGTATAGACCAGCTTCTTTGATTACAAGGAACATAATGGAACCGAACTGATAAAACAAACTTAGGATGTCCAGTTGTTCAAGGATGAGGCATATTTAAAGTGTAATAAGGATCTCAGATCAGGAAAGAGCTATGCCTGATGGAGTTTGATGGTTACAGAAAAATGCATCCTGTAGACCGTTGAGTTATAGGGACTGGCGGGGGCGTGGTCTGTGAGTCTGAGGTGTTCTCCCAGTCATCTTACCTTCTCTACCCCAGACAGGCATGCCTCTGCCCTTTGCACTGGGCTGTGTCTTCTTCCCGCTGAGCTTTGCTGTCCTCTGCTGGGGTCTGCAGAACCATTCCAACCTGCGGATGGAGAAGCAAGAGGCTGTTTTGGTGGCATCCAAGTAAGAGGACAGGGCGAGGACATCCTTCCTGGGGCCAGGGCTGGGGAAGCTGGTTTCCTACTTCCAGGAAGAGTTAGTGATGGGAGCATTAGCAGACTGTGTGTGTATGTGAGGGTGGCTGGGTGGGGGTATAGAATCAAAAGACACTGTCTATGGGATCTCTGGTTTCCCAGGTGGTTCAGTGGTAAAGAATCCACCTGCCAATTCAGGAGATGCAGGAGACTCAGCTTCCAACCTTGGGTCAGGAAACCGCCTGGAGAAGGGAATGACATCCCACTCCAGTATTCTTGCCAGGATAATTCCACGGACAGAGTAGCCTGACGGGCTACAGTCCATGGGGTCACAAAGGAGTCTGACACAACTTATCCACTAAATAGCAACAACAGTGGGATCTCTTGCAAGCCACTTAAACTTCTCTGAACTTCAGAGTCCCCATTAGTAAATGGATTTAACAAGAATACTCACCTTCCATTCTTCATGGAATGTTGTGTGAGAGTAAGGTGAACTGACATCTATAGAATAGGGCTAGGGAGTTCAGTGATTAGGCTTCAGTGCTCTCATTGCCAGGGGCCTGGGTTCCATCCCCAGTCAGGGAACTGAGATCTCATGAGCTGAGCCACCTGGGAAGCCCTGCATGGCCAAAATAAAATAAAAATAGTTGTTGCAAACTCCTTCAAGTGACACAAGAGATATAGGCTCTGTGCAGACTGCTTGAGCCAGAGGACTACATTTATCCCAACCGGGGCAGCAACTACTCGGCTCCAGCCAAGCATCATGGAATTAAAGTGTGGCCCCAGTGTTGTCTGATCTTCTCATTTTTTCTTAAAAGTTGAACTTTTATGTGAAATCTTATTTTTGTAATTTTGTAATTTTATTATTATTCCTGGGTCAGGAAGATCCCCTGGAGGAGGGCTTAGCAACTTACTCCACTATTCCTCCCTGGAGAATCCCATGGACAGAGGTGCCTGGCAGACTACAGTCCATAGGGTCCAAAGAGTTGGGCATGATTGAAGTGACCTAGCACGCATGCGCACTGCAAATTTGTGGTCTATCTGACAAAGATTAGTAAAACACCAGAGAACTATCCCCAAACCTTAGGGAGGAGGAGGAGCTGACAGAAGGTATAACTTATAATACGAAAGAAAGACCAAAAAAAAAAAAAAATAATCCCTATCTGTTTTAATCTCTGCTATCTAAAGCGAAGCCACAGCCCCTTCACCAGGTCTCTGCTCCTCAANGGGGACTCCCTCAGTGAACCCCAAGCCCTTAACTTGGGCTTGAGCAAGTTAACTACAATAGCTGCAACTCAACACCCTGAGACAAATTTATCCACATCCTGTCCTTAAAGGTCAACACCAGGAGGAGGAGAAGCGGGGAGCAAAAAGGATTCTCAAGGCAGCTCCTAGGTTCCCCAGCCTCTTGGATCATAGTAGGTTCTGAGTGTCGTTTCCTCCCCGCCCTCCTCCCACTCTTTCACCCCCTCAGACCCCATTTCCAACCAGTACCGAACTGGGGTGCTTCCCTACTCGTTTGTGCCAGGCTCACCCTTCATCTCCTCCCAGAATCCAGGTGTCCAGTCCCAGCTCCATGCGTGAGAGGGACAGATGACACAAAACAAGGCCACCAATGGTTAGACAGTGGGGTGGGGAGTGAAGGGTGAAGAGGCCAGACTTTGGCACTAGGAGCTGATGCAGTGGCTGGTGATGCCAAAGGAGCCCAGGCCGGAGACGTGGGGCAGGAGGAGGGCGGAAAGGGGCCCTGTCCGTGGTGCTGACAGGCCAGCTCAAGGTGGACCCAGGCTGTCATTGCTGCGAGTTGCCTGGAGGGTGCTGATGATGCCCCATGCTTAACTTCTGATCCTGTTCCGCCTCTCTGGTGGCTGCTGAGCCTTGGGTACATGGTCTGGATGNACAGGCCAGCTCAAGGTGGACCCAGGCTGTCATTGCTGCGAGTTGCCTGGAGGGTGCTGATGATGCCCCATGCTTAACTTCTGATCCTGTTCCGCCTCTCTGGTGGCTGCTGAGCCTTGGGTACATGGTCTGGATGACCCGACCTAGAGGTGTCTCCTCTTTCGCTTGAATTCCTTCATCTGCAGAGTGAGGTCCACCCCTATCTGGAAGGGCTGCTGCGAGGAGGAACTGACTTTGTGTCAGATGCCTACAGCAGTCCTGGCCGTACAGAGTGGATGCTAACCTCCTTCTTCAGACCCCACCCTGGGGACTTGGCTTCCTCCTGCCCTTTCCCCCCATTTCCCCTCCTGAGTCCAAGAGGAGCCTGGATCCTCCCCCACCCCCACATTCCCTTCTCTCACCTTCTCACAGAGGTCACCTTCCAGCTCCTCCCCATGTTCTCCTCCCCATCCCCCCAGTCTGTTCTTGTCCCTCCCCCTTAATCCTCAGGTAGGTGGGAGGATCAGGGTTAATCCAGGGGCAACAGCTGTTCCTACCTCTGAGCACCTAATTGCTGAAGAGGGTGGGGATGGGTTTAACCCTTCACACCAGAGCCCAGGGTCTGGACCCCCACAAGCCAGTGGTGTTGCCATGTCTGCTGTGGCTGACTCCCTAGGCCACTCTCTGCTCTAACTTCTCTTAGGCCAGCTGGACTCCTTTCCACCTTCCTGCCCTTCATCTCTAACCTGGGCTGCCACTTCCTCTCCTCTCTCCCCCCCTCCCTCCCACTGACACACTCCAGCATGTCTCTCTGCGTCTTTTTTCCCCAAAATCATCCCTTCCAGGCCAGCCTTCCCCAGGGTTCACCTTCTCCTTCCACGTCACCGCTGGTCCTTAGCTGGCCCACCCCCAGGTCTCACTCCACTTCTCCCTTCAGCAGCCCCTCTTATTCGGTCTTCATATTTGTGTGCCTTCCAGCCGACTTTGTTTTCATCTCTCTACCAAGCCTGGGGAGTACCGCTGGGTTTGCCTCTTAGACCTCCCACCCCCACCTCGAACCTGTCACAGGACTACGGACTTCTGAGAATGTACTCCATGTGCTGACTCAAGAAGAAAAATGCAACCTTGCATACTCATGCAGTTTTCATTTTTGTTTACTCTCAAAGCACACAGAACTTTCTCTGCTCTTGGCTCCTTTTGCTCAGCGTTTTCTTCTTAATGCTTAGCTGTACCTGAAAAAACAAGAGGTGGAGCCACATTCGGGCAGAACCAGCAGCACTGACAGCATCGCCAGTTCCCATCCTGAATCTTCTAGAAGACAGTAGGGCTGAGAGTGAGGGCTGTGGAGCCAGACTTCTCATGTTCGTCCCTTGGTCCGGTGACCTAGCCTCTCTCACTTGTAAAATGGGGTGACAGTCATACTTACTTTTCATAGGCTTTTTGTGGGAAGTAAATAAGTTTGTGCTTGTAAAAGATTTAGAGTATTGGAATAGGGCCCTCATGTAATAAGTAGTCAATTAATGTCAGTCAAGGCTTCCCTGGTGACTCAGACAGTAAAGAATCCGCCTGCAATGTAGGAGACGCAGATTTGATCCCTAGGTCAAGAAGATCCCCTGGAGGAGGAAATGGCAACCCAGTCCAGTAGAATTCCATGGACAGAGGAGCCTGGCAGACTATAGTCCATGGGGTTGCAAAGAGTCGGACACACATGACTGAGCCACTTTTAATGTCAGCCAGTTTGATCTCTCCCCACCATTCCTACCACTTCTGCTGTAATTTGTCCTGATCTCCGCTGTCTCTAAGAGCTGGCCTGGCCTGTTTTCTCACTCTGTCTCAGCCCTCAGTACTATGACTGTCTTTTGGTCTGTCTTCCTTTTTCTTCCTAGCACATTGCAGAGAGACAGAATATGAATGAATTAATATGAAAAATGAATGAGAGACTTCCCTGGCAGTCCAGTGGTTAAGACTGCTTGCTTCCACTGCAGGGGGCATGGGTTCAATCCCTGGTCAGGGAACTAAGGTCCCACCTGCCACATGGCGTGGCCAAAAAGAAAGAAAGAAAAATGTGTGTGTTCTGAGCTCAGTCTGGGTTTGAACCCCAACCCTGTTGCTTACCAGCTGAGTGATCCTGTGATCACTTGAGCAAGTTTCTTGCCCTCCACCTTGGGATTCCATCATGTAATTTGAGAGTCTACTTCTGTCTCATGGTTCTTACAAGTATCACTGTTGATTTGACTCCTGTGATGCATCCAACATAGCCCCCAGCACTTGGCAGCTTCCCTGTCCATCTCCTTCCCTCATTGACCCCACCCCTCTCTCTGCCCGACAGACACTGGCTCTCCTCCGCCTACACGCAGTTTGCAGTGCCCTACTTCATCTATGACATCTATGCCATGTTCCTGTGTCACTGGCACAAGCACCAGGTCAAGGGGCACGGAGAAGACGAAGGCAGCACCAGAGCCCCAGGCAGCACCTGGGCAGTGGCACGTGGTTACCTGCACAAGGAGTTCCTCATGGTGCTCCACCACGCCGTCATGGTGCTCGTGTGCTTCCCACTGTCGGTGGTGAGTGGGGTCTGCTGGGAACTAGGGCCTCATGTCCCACTCATGCTGGTACTGCAGGAGCCTAGGAAGCCCTGGGTCCAGGTCCCGGCAGGATGAAGTGCCCCTGGGAGGGTTTCCTGAGCTCCAGCCCAGCCCCAAACAGCAAGAGGTTGGATCACGCCCAGCTATGATGTTTTGGAGCTGGTAGCTCAGTTGGTAAAGAATCTGCCTGCAATGCAGGAGACCCAGGTTCGATTCCTGGGTCAGGATGATCTCCTGGAGAAGGAAATGGCAACCCATTCCAGTATTCTTGCCTAGAAAATCCCATGAACAGAGGAGCCTATCAGGCTACAGTCCATGGGGTTGCAAGAGTTGGACACAACTTAGCAACTAAACCATCAACCACCACCACCACCACACACCACTGCAGGCTTCCCTGGTGGCTCAGACGGTAAAGAATCCGCCTGCATTGTGGCAGATCTAGGTTCGATCCCTGGGTTGGGAAGATCCCCTGGAGACGGAAATGGCAACTCACTCCAGTATTCTTGCCTGGAGAATTCCATGGACAGAGAAATCTGGCAGGCTTCAGCCCATGGGGTCAAAAAGTGTAGAACATGACTGAGTGACTTTCACACACATGTACACACACCACTGCCTCTGAGACTCAGGGCTTCCCAGGTGGCACAGTGATAAAGAATCTGCCTGCCAATGCAGGAGACACAAGAGATGTGGGTTCGATCCCTGGGTTGAGCAGAGCCTCTGGAGGAGAAAATGGCAACCCACTCCAGTATTCTTGCCTGGAAAATTCCATAGACAGAGAAGACTGGTGGGCTACAGCCCATGGGGTCACAAAAAGTTGGACACAACTGAATAACTGAGCACACACGCTCGCCTCTGAGACTCAGTATCCTCATCTGTAGTATCATGGATATCATCTCACCTGCAGGAAGGTTGGAGGGATACGGGGGATTAGTGCTCCCAGATTTGCTACTGTTCACCTGTGCTCAGACTTTCAGAGTGAAGCATCTCCAAAAGGGACAGAGAGGAGACAGGGAGGGAGGACAGGTGCTGCCGGGAATCCAGGCTCAGGCCAGGCTGTTTCCTTCTCCTCTCAGGTGTGGCGTCAAGGCAAGGGAGACTTCTTTCTAGGCTGCTTGCTGATGGCAGAGGTCAGCACCCCCTTCGTCTGCCTTGGCAAGATTCTCATCCAGGTGAGAGGGCGCTGAGGGTTTGCGAGCTTGAAGGGAGGACAAGGGAAGGGTTGGGCACTTTTAGGAACTGATCCGGGATTATCCCCTGGTGGTTCAGTGATAATTCACCTGCCAATGCAGGAGACACGGGTTCGATCCCTGGGTCAGGAAGATCCCCTGGAGGAGGAAAAGGCAACCCACTCCAGTATTCTTGCCTGGAGAATTCCATGGACAGAGGANCCTGCTGCCTGGAGCCTGCAAGGTACTGGCTGGCCTCTCCCCTCCCCTAGTCCCCCCAGCTTGTGGATTCCCAACCTTCTCCAGCCTCTGTGGGTCTGGAGGACACATAATGTGAATCCTTCATCCCCTCACCTAAGGCCAATAAACTAAAAACTAAGACTCAGAGGAACACGCTGAATCCCGTGTGGAATGAGGACCTGACGTATAGCGGAATCACGGTTGATGACATCACGCACAAGGTGCTCAGGTGAGGGGTCCATCCTCCCCAATCCCGAGCATTCCAGCTCAGCACCTCCTTGGGGACAGCTGTCATTGGAACCTTCTTTGGTTGGTTGACCCACCTCCCCTTAAGCCCTCAGATAGATGCTCCAGAACCATCACTGACTCCTCACCCCCTTCAGGAGCAGGCCAAAATGTTTCCCTGACTTTCCTGCCACCCCCTCCCCCAAATACCTCCGAGGACTGCCCTCTTGTAAGGGTTCTTCACTCCCAACCTTTGTCTGCTGTGCCTCTTCCTGCCTCCTCTCTCTGCCGGCCTGAACCCCACTCGTCATCCGAGGCTCTGCCTCCTCTTGCAGTCTTTCCCTGGACACTGGGATGTCTTCGGAGTCCCTGACTCAAGTCAGACCTACGCAGACCGTTGTTGCCCGTGTCTCCCTGACATCTCTAAGGAGTGAGGTCTCAAAGGACAGGAACGGGAATGAATGAGGTTCAGGGAGGTTAAGTGACTTGCTCAAGGTCATGCCGTAGCTATGTGGCAGAGCTGGGAACTGAACATCCCTACAGGACAGAGCTGCTCAAAAGCATCACAGCTGAAGACAGGGCAGGGGGCTGCGGAGGGGGGTGGATGGAAGTAAAAGCAGTATTTTTTTTTCTTAAGTTATTTGGTTCTGTCAGGTCTCAGGTGACCTTAGTTGCAGCATGTGGAATCCAGTTCTGACCAGGGATGGAACCCAGGCCCCCTGCATTGGGAGCATGGAGTCTTAGCCACCAGGCCACCAGAGAAGTCCCAAAGCAGTATCTTTTAATTCCTGGGCTCATGAATATCTCCTAGGCTGGCTCCTGCTCCACAGAGTAAAGGACAAGGGCTCTGGTGGGGGAGGGATGGGCTCCTGGTCAACTGCGCAAGGCTCCTCCAGGCCCTTCTGGCTCTGACGTCCTGGTCTCATGACCCATATTCACCAGTGCACACCCTGTGCGCGTTCAGTTGGATCCTGTCCCCAGGCCCTGAATGGAGGCAGTTATGTGTGTGTGTGGGGAGGGGGCAATAGGGAGGGGCTGAGGCACAGGCAAATCAGAGCATCCTCCTCAAGCTCCAGGCCTGGTGCTGGAGACAGCTGTTTTACCAGTGAGGGGTATGGTGACTCAGACAATAAAGGATCTGCCTGTAATGCAGGAGACCCGGGTTCAGCCCTTAGGTTGGCAAGACCCCCAGAGGAGGAATGGCAATCCACTCCAGTATTCTTGCCTGGGAAATCCCAGGGACAGAGGAGCCTTGAGGGCTAGTCCATGGGGTCGCGGAGTAGGACACAACTGAGCAACTAACAGAGTATTGAGGGCAGAGCTGGGACCAGTCTCGGGTGCTCAGAATTCAGTTGGGGACCTTTCTCCCACCTTGGAGTGGGGCTCAGGTACCCCAGGGGGCCTTGACCCTGCAGTTCCCCACCAGGATCTCCGTCTGTGATGAAGACAAGCTGAGCCACAATGAGTTCATCGGGGAGATCCGAGTACCTCTCCGCCGCCTCAAGCCTTCACAGAAGAAGCATTTTAACATCTGCCTGGAGCGCCAGGTTCCGGTCTGTGTGGGGCAGTGGGGTACCATGGCAAGGGGGCTCAGGGGAGACCAGATTTCCAGAACTTTCTCTCCACCCCCTCAGCTGGCTTCACCCTCTTCCATGTCTGCGGCACTGAGGGGCATCTCCTGTTATCTGAAGGAGGTGAGCCACCCGCAGGGGCTGCTTCTGGTGGGAGGTGGTGGGGTTGCTGCTGACCCCCGTGTCTGCCCATAGCTGGAGCAGGTGGAGCAGGGTCCGGGGCTGCTGGAAGAGCGTGGGCGCATCCTGCTGAGCCTCAGCTACAGCTCTCGGCGCCGCGGGCTGCTGGTGGGCATCCTGCGCTGCGCCCACCTGGCTGCCATGGACGTCAATGGCTACTCCGACCCCTATGTCAAGACGTGAGCTCCTGCCCTGTCCTGAGGCCTGTCCTCCCCTCCCCAGGGACCTGCGCCCAGCCCCCAGCCCCATCCTCCTCTGGGGTCTGGCCTGTCCCTGACCTACCTGCCCCCCATCCCCCCACTCCCATTCCCCCCTCTGCTCCTTGGCAGGTACCTGAGGCCGGATGTGGATAAGAAATCCAAGCATAAAACATGCGTGAAGAAGAAGACTCTCAACCCAGAATTTAATGAGGTGAATGGGACCTAGACGGGAAATTGAGGTTGGGGGCTGGGGCTGGGGGCAGTGCCTCATGGAAGGTGTGACCTGCCCTGTCCCAGGAGTTCTTCTACGATATGGAGCTCTCCACTCTGGCCACCAAGACTCTGGAAGTCACAGTCTGGGACTATGACATCGGCAAATCCAACGACTTCATCGGTGAGGGGGGAGCCTGCCGGGTGGTGCCCGATGGAGGGCAGCCTGGCAGCCAGCCAAGCCCTGATCTTGCCTGCCTCTGCTGCTCCCCAGGTGGCGTGTCCCTGGGGTCAGGCGCCCGGGGAGAGGCGCGCAAGCACTGGAGCGACTGTCTGCAGCAGCCGGACGCAGCCCTGGAGCGCTGGCACACTCTGACCAGCCAGCTGCCTCCCGCGGCCGGGGCTCTGCCCTCAGCCTGAGCGGCCCGTTGAGGCCGGGTCCAGTACCCAACCTTCGCACGAGTGTGTTGCACGTTTACACGGGGTGCATGCCCCACCTTGCACTACCTGTCTTATTTCGTAAGAGTCTCCGTGACCGTGGGTCTGTCTGCTTGTGAGGGACTGTGGAGATCTATATTCACATATGCAAACTTCCTTCTGCCTGACTCGCTACAACCTGCAAATATGCAAGCCACCCATCCTGAGCACACCTGCGGGGGCACCGAACAGAGTCTGGGGCCCTGGCTGCTGCTTCTCTCTCCTGCCTCTCCAGGCTGCCCGTTCCCCTCCCCTACAGGAGGAGGTCGGATTAGGGGGGGTTTGGAGGAGAACGTTTCCAAAAAAAGAAAAGGACAAAAAACAAAGAGCCACTTCTTTAATACACAATCTTCATTTAAAAACAACACACACACACACACAAACACACACACACACAAATACCTAGCCCTGTACAGCTGCCCTTTTAAGCGGGAGGCCACCGCAGGGTCTCTGCCTCTCTGAGAGGTGACAGATGGCCCTGGCCACTCCTTTAAATAACTGTCCTCTGGATCAGGCTGGGATGTGAGGGCAGGATTCCTGCCCTCCCTGGAGAGGGCCCACATTCTGGGGGACATTCGTGCATGTTTACGCCTTTTCTGATTGTGTCCGTGGCCGCAGCATGGCAACTGGGCATCAATAAACTTCTCTGCGGAAGCTGGGGACTTGTGTGTGCTGGCTCCGAGGGGGCTGGGCAGGGAGTTGGGCAGAGGGGCTCACTCCGGGATGTCGATCACCAGGTCATCGTCCCCGTCCAGGGCGTCGTCCCCGCTGCCCGCATCGCTGAACATCTGCCGAGGGACGGCGCTCAGGATCGTAGGGGGGGGCATCTTGGGTGGGGGTAGGGAGGCCAAGGCTGCCCCCACCCCAGCCCCAGAGCCCCGGCCTGGGAAGGTCAGCGGCCCTCCCACAGGGCAGTCAGGGGGTCCCACCGCCATCTGCAGCAGGGGGAGAAACACAGGGAGGGCTTATCAGGGAGGCACTGGGAGCTCCAGGGGGCTGGCACTGCCCCTTAAGACAGTTCTAAGGGCCAGGGAAGAGGGCAAAGGCTCATTCAAGGGGCAGTGGACAAACCAGGCCAGGCCAGGCTGGAGGCAGGGAACCTGCCCCACCTCAGCCCCTTCAGAGCCTCAAATCAGCAAGTGCCTGGGGGTGAGGGGTGGTGATGGAGGTGGTGATGAGGGTGGTGGTGGAGGGGGTCTCACAGGAAACCAGGAAGGAAAGCCTGGGCCTGGCCCTGGCCAGTAAGGCACCGTGGCTGCCCCTGTAGTAGCAGTCAGAGCCAGACAGGAGCCTGCCTGCCCGCCTCTGGGCACTGAGTTATTGCTGGCCTCCACTGCCTCCTCTCCCTCCTCCTCTTGAGGGGCTCTCTGGTGCGGTGCAGGGTGTCCAAGGTCTTCACCCCCCTGCCATGTGAGGCTTCTACTTCTTATGTCTGGGACGGGCCCCTCTTTGGGATCCCCGCAGCCACTGGCCTGGGCCAGGCCTTCCTTCCAGCTCACCTGGGCTATGAGACCAGCCTCCTAACTGGAATCCCTGCCTTCAGCCTTTCCCAGATTCAGCTCCTCCTCCACACTGCAGCCAGAGTGAGCTCTCTAAAACACAGACCTGAGCGTGTCACTCCTCCACTTGAGGGCCGTGGCGGACAGGCAGCGCCTGAGAACAGGCTGGTCCCTCCACCTGGAGTGCCCTTTTCTATGGGTCAGAAGTCCAGCTTTGTGCTGAGGCTGGGAAGTAGCCTCTGCCCAGCTGCCCCCCTGCCCCAGGTCCTTCTGAATCCTCCCCAGAGCTCTGGGGGCCTCATGCTCTGCCCGTGGGTACAAAGTGAACACCTACTATGTGCCAGGTGACTTCCACTAATGACCTCTGACCATTCCGACCACCCTGGAAGGGAGGAGAGGTCATCGGCCAGAGGAAATGGAGGCTTGGAGTGGAGGTCTGAAGGCATGGGCCTCCCAGGTTCCCACCGGCAGTGTCCAGTCTGGCCCCAGGGTGGGGGCGGGGCAGTGTCCAGTGTTCATGGTGGCCCTTCTGATTGCTTTGACTCATTTGGGCCCCAGGGGCCTACTCTCTGCTTCTCAAGGCATCCCCCACTACTAACTGTTATTCCTGGGGTGGCATGGAGGGCCAGAGAGGGTTTATACCTCAGGGGACAGGAGTCTGCCAGGACCGATGACAGGCAGGAGGCCAGCTCTGCACAGTGCCCTCGCACACAGTACCAGGCACCCATGTGCGCACATGGGACCAAGAAAGCCAGCAGCATGGCTGGCCCCTCCTCTAGCCACAGCCTCTCGAGTCCCTACCTAAGTCCCCTCTGCTTGGATTCACTCCATGGCCTCCTCAGCGTGGCCCACAGCAGCAAATGTTTATCTGTGGCCGGCCAGGGGCCAGACACTGGGCTAAGTGTCTTCTCTCTGTTGACTCATTTTATCCTCACAGGGGCCCCACTGAACAGAGAAGCAAGTGGAGGTTCCCAGAGTCAAACAATCCACCCAAGTCACACAGCACATGTGTGGATGAGGCCCAGGCTCCTGACTGACCTGCTTCAGTCTTCACAGCGTTCCCTCTCCTCCTCAGACCTGCCCCTCCTGTCTCCCCACACCACCCACCCAGAAACTTTGGTGACCCCTCACTCTCCTTGCAGAACATCCAGCTGTCTACGACCCATCCCTCCATCTTCTTTCCGATGTTCTTCCCTCTCACCACTCATGCTTCAGCCCAAACAACACTTTCACCAGGCCCCTGCCTCCTTTTCACCATTGCCTCGGCCTGAATACCCAAATCTCACTCACCCTGGACTCAGATGTTACCTGTTCTTTGAGGCCTTCCCTGATATACTCTCTCTCCCATGCACAGTGATCCATCTGGGCCCTTCTGCCCTGCATGTTTAGAATGTAGCTTCCTGACACACCTCTGCTTCAGGACCCAGAACCTCAGAGCCTCGAACTGCCAAGTCCACACCACGCCTCCACCCTCTGCTCCAGGTTTCAGCAGCTTGAGCCCTCTCCATCAGCCCGCCCCACATGCCAGAAACAAAAATCCTGCTGAGGAGAGTGAAACAGAAGCTGGGCAGTCACTCATTTTCCAGGCTCAAAGGCCAAGGTCATACAAAAGTAAGTGGCAGGGCTGGGGTTCAAACTCTAGAACCCACACTCCTGACTACCACAGGCATGGCTCCCATTTCACTTCTGGCTCCAGAGCCTTGAGTCTACAGTCTACCCAACGGAGAGCCATCAGACCAGTCCCTATATCACTTTGGCTCAGAGATGGAAGGGCCCTGTGCCTTCCGTGTCCTCATCTCTCTTGGTACTCAGGGTGCCAGCCTCTTCTCTCCATCTACCTCCCTGCCCATGACTTCTAAATATGCACTCCATGTGGCTCAGGCTCACACTACCCAGTTGTCCTGTCCGCATTTCCAGACAGCATCTCAACAGGTCCAAAGCCAAACTCACCTTCCCTCCCAAACCTGCTCCTCCCACAGTCCTCCCCGACTCAGAAGGGCCACTCCACTTCTTCAGCTGCTCAGGCCAAATTGCCTGGAGTCACGTCCTTGCCCCTCAGATGCTGCTATGACTTGCACTCTGGTCACTCTTTCTCACTTTCCTCTGACCACACTGGCTTCCTTCCTAAATGAAACACTTCCCAGACAGCCAAAGGGCTGCTGCTCATTCCCTTTTAAATTTCTGACCACCCAACTGTAAGATGGATTCTTCACCTGAATCCAGTTTTCTTCACTGTGACCTAATTATCTTGCTTATTTTCCACCTATCCCTTCAAGAACGTGGGCTCTGAGAAGGTAGGGATTTTTGTTGTGCTCACTACTTTATCTGCAGCACCTAGAATAGTGCTTGGTACACAGGAGGCCCTCCACAGTTCTTGCTGATTACGTGTGGTCTGATCATTCCCTTCATACACACACATTCTGAGACCTAGAGGGTCAAGGTCACGTGGTTTTTAAGTGGTGCAGCCTTGACTTCATTCTAGATTCCACAACTCCATCCCTCCTCGGTGGTTCCCTAGGATCACAGAACACCTCTGAAAAGGAGCTTGGCCCCCAGCAGTCTTTACTCTGCATCCCCTGAGGCTGGGCTTGACTGGACTGGTGTTGCAGGAGCCAGGACTTTTGGGACCCACCCCTCAGCACCCAGCCCTGGGCTGGGCCCCTGGGAGCAGTCCCACATAAGTCCTTCACAGTTCTAGGCCAGGCCCCCAGCCTAGAGGCATCTTGAGCCTCCCTCAGATGGTTGTCCTGCCGTTCTGGCCCCTCCCTAATGTCCCCCAAACAGGGTACCTTGAGTTTCCGGGGCAGGCGGGGCCGTTTCTCCCGCTTGGGCCTCAGGGGGCTGGGCTCGGGCAGCTGCAGGGCCAGGTAGTCAGAAGGGAATGGGGGGTAGGTGGGGGAAGCCAGCTGCAGGCAGGAGTGAGGGGATGGAGATGGGAAATGGAGTGGATGGGGTGGGGGTGGAGGGAAGAAATGCAAACAGGAGGAAGAATGGAAAAACAAGAGATGGTGATGAGTGTGGCTCCTGAGAACAGACGGGAGGGGACAGCAGCAGGACTGTGTCCTGGAGTCTGCTCTCCTCAGTCATGCCTGTCCCCCATTCCTACACCAGAGAGAAGCAGGCAGCCCCGACTCACACCCCTCCGAGGGATGCCTGCTGGCCACCCCTAGACAGATGTCCTTGGTGCTGGGCTGGCTTCACCCTGAGGCCCAACCCCTCTGCCCAAATGATGCCCACCTTTTTCCAGGCATCAGACCATTTCCCACCCTTGACCCCAACTCACCGAGCTCAGGTATGGGGAGGGGGCCCTCGAGGCCTGAAGGGGAAACCCTGTTGAAGGAGGCAGGGAGAGGCTGGAAGGGGAGGGAGTGCCCCCCAGCGGAGGGCTTCTCTTCCTGGAGAAAGGACAGGGGAGGGGGTCAGAGGCAGAGAGGTGGCTTGTACCCTCCCCACCTCCCACCTCCTTGAGAGAAGAATGATGACTTGTCTCACCTCTTAGGGGCAGGTGTGTCTGACAACTTGGGTGTCCCCTCTGTCTCGCTGTTGTCTGAAGATGCAGTGGCATCAGAGTCTGTTGAGGGGAAGGGCTGGTCAGTAGGGAGGTTGGGGGGGGTTCCATATCTACCCCAGAGAGGTATAATCTCAACTCTACAGAAGGGCTCTGGTGAACCTGAAGGGCACACAGGTGCGGTTGTGGAGGGGCCCACAGCTTCCCCAGCTTCTTAAAATGCCCTTTACACCCTAATTCCTGGCTGGGCACTGCCATGCTAACACAGGTGTCAAGCATTTCCCATGTGCCAGGCTCTGAACAGGTGCTTGACACCTGCTGCCTCTCATTGTCTTCAGAAGTATTCCAGGAGGAAGAGTAGAGCGGCACCTCTGCGATCCAGATGCAGTCCCTGAGGCTTAGAAATGAAGGTGTGGGGCTGGAGCTTGTAGCCAGGCCTCCAGCTCCTGACCATTTTATGCTCTTATTTGCCTCTGAGCTGTCTAGCACTTACCTCTACTCCACTCCCCACACCCAGGCTCCTGGTAATGTGCACCTTAAATCTTACCTTCACCTACTGCTCCCCATTCCGACTGGCACCAGGCCAGGCCGCCACCATGTCAAGGCCGCCTGCTCAGGACTCTCACTGCTCCTGCCAGTCTGTCCTCCCCAACCCCAGCGTGACCCCAAATGTAAAACTGATCACATCC
>SJYV01056333.1:1419358-1451740 GCA_006410875.1 Neotragus pygmaeus
CACGTGGTTTTTAAGTGGTGCAGCCTTGACTTCATTCTAGATTCCACAACTCCATCCCTCCTCGGTGGTTCCCTAGGATCACAGAACACCTCTGAAAAGGAGCTTGGCCCCCAGCAGTGTTTACTCTGCATCCCCTGAGGCTGGGCTTGACTGGACTGGTGTTGCAGGAGCCAGGACTTTTGGGACCCACCCCTCAGCACCCAGCCCTGGGCTGGGCCCCTGGGAGCAGTCCCACATAAGTCCTTCACAGTTCTAGGCCAGGCCCCCAGCCTAGAGGCATCTTGAGCCTCCCTCAGATGGTTGTCCTGCCGTTCTGGCCCCTCCCTAATGTCCCCCAAACAGGGTACCTTGAGTTTCCGGGGCAGGCGGGGCCGTTTCTCCCGCTTGGGCCTCAGGGGGCTGGGCTCGGGCAGCTGCAGGGCCAGGTAGTCAGAAGGGAATGGGGGGTAGGTGGGGGAAGCCAGCTGCAGGCAGGAGTGAGGGGATGGAGATGGGAAATGGAGTGGATGGGGTGGGGGTGGAGGGAAGAAATGCAAACAGGAGGAAGAATGGAAAAACAAGAGATGGTGATGAGTGTGGCTCCTGAGAACAGACGGGAGGGGACAGCAGCAGGACTGTGTCCTGGAGTCTGCTCTCCTCAGTCATGCCTGTCCCCCATTCCTACACCAGAGAGAAGCAGGCAGCCCCGACTCACACCCCTCCGAGGGATGCCTGCTGGCCACCCCTAGACAGATGTCCTTGGTGCTGGGCTGGCTTCACCCTGAGGCCCAACCCCTCTGCCCAAATGATGCCCACCTTTTTCCAGGCATCAGACCATTTCCCACCCTTGACCCCAACTCACCGAGCTCAGGTATGGGGAGGGGGCCCTCGAGGCCTGAAGGGGAAACCCTGTTGAAGGAGGCAGGGAGAGGCTGGAAGGGGAGGGAGTGCCCCCCAGCGGAGGGCTTCTCTTCCTGGAGAAAGGACAGGGGAGGGGGTCAGAGGCAGAGAGGTGGCTTGTACCCTCCCCACCTCCCACCTCCTTGAGAGAAGAATGATGACTTGTCTCACCTCTTAGGGGCAGGTGTGTCTGACAACTTGGGTGTCCCCTCTGTCTCGCTGTTGTCTGAAGATGCAGTGGCATCAGAGTCTGTTGAGGGGAAGGGCTGGTCAGTAGGGAGGTTGGGGGGGGTTCCATATCTACCCCAGAGAGGTATAATCTCAACTCTACAGAAGGGCTCTGGTGAACCTGAAGGGCACACAGGTGCGGTTGTGGAGGGGCCCACAGCTTCCCCAGCTTCTTAAAATGCCCTTTACACCCTAATTCCTGGCTGGGCACTGCCATGCTAACACAGGTGTCAAGCATTTCCCATGTGCCAGGCTCTGAACAGGTGCTTGACACCTGCTGCCTCTCATTGTCTTCAGAAGTATTCCAGGAGGAAGAGTAGAGCGGCACCTCTGCGATCCAGATGCAGTCCCTGAGGCTTAGAAATGAAGGTGTGGGGCTGGAGCTTGTAGCCAGGCCTCCAGCTCCTGACCATTTTATGCTCTTATTTGCCTCTGAGCTGTCTAGCACTTACCTCTACTCCACTCCCCACACCCAGGCTCCTGGTAATGTGCACCTTAAATCTTACCTTCACCTACTGCTCCCCATTCCGACTGGCACCAGGCCAGGCCGCCACCATGTCAAGGCCGCCTGCTCAGGACTCTCACTGCTCCTGCCAGTCTGTCCTCCCCAACCCCAGCGTGACCCCAAATGTAAAACTGATCACATCCTTACTGAGCTCTGCCAGCATCTGAAATGCTTCTTATGGCCTCAACCTACCATTCTCGTCTCCCAACCACACTGTAGTCACATCACACCAACCTGTTTTATCAAAGCCGAAAGTCATTCCCCAGGCTGGATCTCTATCAAGAAGGCCCATGGTTCACTTAACAAGTAACTACTTACAGGTGAAATATACTATTCCCACTTGCTCTGCTCAGATATCCTTTAAGCAGCAGATTAAATGCCACCTCTCTGAGAAGTCTCCCAGAATCCCTCATGCCCAGCTGATGGCTGATTCTTCCATAACTCTCTATTCTCAACAGTCAGGCCTCTCCTTGCTGTGCCAGGCAATGTCATGTGTGGGTATCTCCCTCACCACACTGTGGGCTTCTCTGAGATATAAAGGTGGCTTACATCTCTGGCTCTTGCTTCTCAGATATATCCCACTGACCATGAACATGCTGGGTTCCCTCATACTACCTATCCTGAAGTCTCCCTCGACAGGATGTTAACTCAAAAGACCTCCAGGAAGGAACAAGAAGGCAATGAGAAACTAGAATAAAAGCTGACTGTTTTGCCATGAGGTACATGGGCTGGCCCAATTCTACTTCTCTGACCTCATCTACTGTTCTCCTAAATTATGTAAATGAATGGGTGCTGCATGTTTTAGCAAGATATTATTTACAAAAACAAGTAACCTGACTGGCTGTTTGCTGATCCCTGCTCTAGACACCATGGAAAGGTGACTGCATGTGACTTGACTAATGACAAAAACAGGGCCACAAAGGCCAATCTTAGGGCTTTTTCAAACTGTGGGTATCATACCTAATAGTGGATCACAAACTTAACACCTTTGAGGGAAAAAAAAAATCAGTCTAAAAATTATCAGAACTGCATATGGTAATCTTACTGTTGTTTTATTCTGTCTTTTAAGTAAGGAAGTATCTGACGGTCCGTCATGATGTAAAATATATTACTAATTGCCAACAGTGTTCAAAAAGTTTGAGAACACAGTTTAAAATTTTAGATTTCAGCTCTTCAAACAATCTGGTACAGTCTTACCTCAAAGAATTTGCATTTGTGACTCCCTCTGCTAGGAAATCTCTCACTCATCTTCACAAGATAGGTTTCTTCCTATCTAGGTCCCAGCGCAAACATTACTTCCTGAAAAGACCCTCTCTTGAAATGTTTCCTGCCATCTGCTTTTGTATGCTCTATAAACTAAGCATGGCTTTTACATTTTTAACTTGTTGGTTAGGGAAAAAGACAAATTCAAAGAAAGCTATCTCATGATGTGAAAATTTTATGAAATTCAAATTTCAGTGCTTATAAATAAAGTTTTATTGAAACATAGCCATGTTCACTTATTTATACAACATCTACAGCTGTTTCAGAACTACCACCGCAAAGCTGAGCAGGTGCAATAAAAATGGTATGTTCTGCAAAGCCTAAAATACTTATTACTTGGCCCTTCACAGAAAAAGCTTATCAACCCCCGCTCTATTCCAATGACTACCACTTAACCCTGATTTTATTCCCTTCCAATCTAAAATTCTAATTTATTTCTTTGCTTATTTATTCCTGGCAACTACAATACACTCCAAGAGGTTTCGTCTATCTTGGTTATCACTGCATCCCGTGTGCAAAGCTCAGTGTCTGAAACACAGTAGATACTCAGTAATACTTCAGCGAAAGAAAAGCAAAGGAGGAGGGCCAGCAACTAGACTGCCCTGGCCTCCAAGGCCTAAAGGGAGGGCCCAGGAAACTTGCTGGAGTGCCAGGAGCATGTCCTCCACCAATTTTTCATGACCTTGCTCACCAGAAGAGTCTTCATCCACGTTCTCGTACTGCAGAAGTCGGTCTAGGAGGAAACTAAGGGAAGAGACCAGGAGAACAAGAGTGGTTATTCCCATCCCTGCAGCGTCCTCCGGGCCCTCGCCTCATCTAGCCGGCCTCATGCATTTGTGGCCCATTCCAGGATGGGGTCCGAATGCAGAGCCACAGGAGCCACATCACCCTCTGGCTTCCCTCCTTCCCTCAACGTGTCTCACCTCTTGTCCCGGGACACCTTCAGCAATTTCCTCTGCGCCTTCCTCAGTTCCTCCTGGAAGCATTCGTGTTCCTGTATCACGGGCAAGATGCTCGCTGGCCAACCGCCGTCGTGAATTGGGGCTGGAAGCCGACCACAACTCACCCTGCTCCCTTTACACACAGGTAAACTGACGACCTACTGGCGCCAGGCCTCACACCCCGCTTCCCACCCTGGCACTCACGTAGATGAGGAATTTGAGTTTTCGCTTCAGATTCCGGTATTTCTTCTTGTAGTCCACTTCACCGTCCGCCGGTCCGTTCATGACCCGCTCCGGAAGAAGCGCCTCAGCTGTAGTCCAAAGTCCCGCTACGCCGAGCCGGCTCAGCCCGGCCTCTCCCGCCTCAACTTCCGGGGACTCGGCAGGGCTGGGTCCGCTGGCACTACAAATCCCGGCGTGCCCCGCGCTCAGGGATCTTAACCACACGACCTGCTCTCCCGAGCAATACCGGGAAAGGAACGTTGCTTCCCGGAGATAAGAGAAAGATGGCGCCGAAGCGAAGCGTGATGTCACAAAGATGGAGGACGCTGGAGGGCGCCCTTAACTGATTCGAAATGTGCTTAGCGATTTGAAGTCACGAGAAGACATTCCCCCCCTGAGATTCCTAGTCTTCAGGCGAAGACGCCCTTTCCCGTTGGCCTTTCAAAGTCACAGAGGCCTAGTTGTTGCCCGCGACCACAAACGGAGACAGCGTCGCGATTTGATTGCGTTACACTCAAAGGTGTAGCCGGCTACGAATAGGTTTCTAACGAGAACTTTAAAAAGCGATTCCTTCTAAGAAAAGGAAGGAGCCACAAGACCCTACAACTGCCCGGCAAAAACAAGTTTTGTCTGGCAAATTCGGCCCAAGTGGCGCGCGACCGACCCACACCGGTCTCCTGCCTCTCGGCGTCACAGCACTCGCGTGCGCGTGCGCAACCGCCTGTCAAACGCACGGACGGAGGCCGGGAAGAAAAAAGGCGGGAGCCGCCAATATCAGGTGGAGCAAAATGGCGCGGGAGAATGAGATGCAGGAGTTCACCCGTAGCTTCTTCCAAGGCCACCCGGACCTCAGGTGCACCGGAGGTTGGAGTTGGGGTTGGAAAGGGCAGGGGCGGGACAAGGACTCCGTCTTGACACGTGTTTCCGCAGCACGCTTACGCACTCCACCGTGCGGCGGCGATTCTTGGCTCACGCGGGCCGCGACCACTTGGAACCTGAGGAGAAGCAGGCACTGAAGCGGCTGGTGGAGGAGGAGCTGCTGAAGATGCAGGTGTGGGCGTGACCCTGGGCCACCGCGGGCGGGGCTGGTGGCCAAGGAGGAGAGGTCTAAGAGGGGTGCGGCAGAACCCTTCCTTGGTTTAGGTTTGGCTCTCTTGAGGCACACACAGGTGGATGAAGCGAGTGCGAAGGAAGAGAGGCTCCGCGTTGGCAAAAAGGCGAAGAGATCTCCCGCCCCTTGCCGTGACCCAGAGAGAAAAAGGTTCCGTTTCAATTCAGAGTCAGGTTAGTGCCTTTTGCATAGTTGGTTCATTCAGAAAGTATTTATTGGACATGTTATGTTTCCCGCGTAGCTCAGTCAGTAAAGAATCTTCCTGCAATGCTGTAGACCTGGGTTCAATTCCTGGGTCGGGAAGAACCCTTGGAGAAGGAAATGGCAACCCACTCCAGTATTCTTGCTTGGAAAATCCCATGGACAGAGGAGCCTAGCAGGCTACAGTCCATAGGTCCCAAGAGTCGGACACGACTTGGCGCTTTTTTTTTTAAAACGTCCCAAGAACTTGGATGAGGGCGCGTGGCCCAGGAGTCAAGAACCAGAAACAAGGTAAACCGAGAGCTTTTTCCTACTGCCCTTTCGTCCATCCGTCAAAGCAGGATTCGAGGCAACCTGTCCCAAGTGGAGGGGGAAGGGACAGGAGGAACCCGTCCCAACCTTCTGTTTTCTCCACTTTTCAGAGTCCAGCTCTGCAGCCCCAAGTCCAGACCGCCTCAACCCCTCAGCAAAGAATGGGACAGCAGCAGATGTCACTCCAACCAAGGATGACAATCTAAATCAGGCCTCAGAGAAAGCAACTGAGAGCAGTGATGAGGAACAGCAGAGGGACCTGACTGCAAAGATCAGATTAGAGAAGGTGGTGGTGAAGGAGAGCAGTGAGGAGGAGGAAGAGGGCTCTGCCAGAAAGAGAAAGGTCTGGAAAGAAGAGAGCAGTGAGGAGGAGGAAGAGGAGCCCAAGGACAGGACTAGGAAGAAGCCTGGGACAAAGACCCCGAAGGCACCAGGCAAGGCCTCAGGCAGTAGGAAGCAGGCTAGGGAGCAGAGTGAGGACAGCGAGAAGGAACTTGCCCAGGGGCCGGGAAAGAAGGGCGCTAAGAGCAACCAGGAAAGTGCAAAGGAGAGTGAGGAGGAGACCCTAAACAAGAAGAAAGAGAACAGAGAGGAGGAAGAGGACCGGAAACCCGCAGCCCAGAGCAGTGGAGGGAAAAGATCAGTTCGGGAGGAGAGGAGCTGTAAGCAGAATAGCAGGACAGCACGACTGCTGGGAGACCGGGGGGACAGAGAGGAACAGAAGGAAAAAGCCGCAGCAAGCAGTGGTGATAGCAGTGAGGAAGATGAAGAGCCCCTAGTACAGAGGAAGCGCAAAGACAGGACCCAGGGAAAGGGTGGGGAAAGGCAGAGTGGAAGCAGCAAGGAGGATGGAGAAGACAGCCCGAGGAAGGTGAAACCAACTACTGGCAAGACACCCGAAGAGGGCAGTATCAGTGGTGAGGCAAGTGACTCGGAGAAGGAAGTGAGTAATAGCGAGTCAGAAGGGAGCCCCAAGGAGAGGAAAAACCGCTCTTCCAAGAAGAGCTCCAAGAAAGGCAGGACACGAAGTTCCTCCTCCTCTTCCATAGATGGCAGTCCAGAACGTAAAGGCAAGAAGGTGAGGGTTGAAGATGGAGTGGGAGGCCACCCTCAGGGAAGAGACCCTGACTCCAGCCCAGAAGGCTTGGCCTTCAGCTGCTGTCTTCCATTGCCAGGCTGGCTCTGATCGCTCTGGTGAGGACCACCCCGCTGTGAGGAGGCTCAAGCGCTACATCCGGGCCTGTGGCGCCTATCGAAACTACAAGAAGCTGTTGGGTTCCTGCCGCTCACGCAAGGAACGCCTGAGTGTTCTCCGGGCAGAGCTGGAAGCCCTGGGCATGAAGGGTGAGGCTGGCTGTGTGCTGGGGGCTGCAGAGAGAGGGACTTGGCTGCCGGGGAGGGAGGATCATGAGCTGCTTCTGCTCCAGGTAACCCTTCCTTAGAGAAGTGTCGGGCCCTGAAGGAGCAGCGGGAAGAGGCAGCCGAGGTGGCCTCTTTGGACATTACCAACATCATCAGCAATTCAGGTAAGGGGCTTCCTTCCACTCCCAGCAGCGGGTGGGACGCAGACTTTGTCCAACAACTCCTCTGCTGCTTTCTCCTGCCCTGTAGACAGGCCACGCAGACGCACAGCCTGGAACCCTTCAGGAGAAGCAGCCCCACCAGGGGAGCTATACTGCAGGACCCTGTACTCCGACGAAGAACGGCCCCGCCCCCCACCCCCAGACTGGTCACATCTGCGGGGCATCATCAGCAGTGATGGCGAGAGCAACTGAGCTCCCCCAACCCCAGGAGGGACTTTCCTCTGGTACAAAGTGTATACAGCATTCCTCTCACCACAACCCCCAACTCTGCCTACAGAGCAGAAGCAGCTTTCTTTAGAGGACCCGCAGCCCCCACGGACACAACCTGTTGGGATTCTACTTCTCAGCTTCCCATTCTCAATTTAAGGTGTTTACAGGATTTCTGAAGACTCAATAAAGGAGTGTTTGAATCACCTTGTCAAAACTGGTCCCCACTCTTAACCCCTGTCCAGGGAGCTGAGGAGCAGCCATTGTCCCCCTGGTCTGATTCCCTTTTTCTGATTTTCCAAAAGAAGTCCCAGCTTTCAGACCCTGCCATCAAGTCTTGACTCAAGGAGAGTGTGACTCCTTCCTCCAGCCTGATCAGTGGGCCCCTCTGACCACCCTGCTTTTTAGCTGTCTTGATAACCTAACGCCTTGCTGGGAGGAGGATCTGGATACCTGGCCTTAAGAAGAATGTGAAACAAGAATGAAAGGACTGGGGAACAGCTGTTGTTTATGTCTTTCTTCTCCCTCCTGGAAACAGCCACTTAGTTCATGGGCTGACTCTTTCAGTCTTTAAAGGGGTGGGTACAAGATCTAAACCTGACCAATTGGAGCACTAGAGGCCTCTGGCTACAGATCAAACCAATGGAGTCACTTCAGGACTGCTGGAATTCTTACTGTTGAGGTTATTAGTAAGCTGTAAGCCTGGAGCTGCCAGGGGCTTGTGGGTGAGGTGAACTTTCTGAAAATCTGAAGCCGAAGCAGAGGTCCAGGGACTGATGGCTTCCTCTGAAGATCTAGATTCAGTCATGTCCAAAGTCAATGAAGTCACTGAAATTTTTAGTTACACAGCCCAGTGAGTTCAAGTTAACACTATCACCTGCCACTGAACATTCCTTCACACACATTAAGACAGAAAAGGTGAGAGTCCTGGGATCTGTCAGAATAACCAACAGTTTATTAAAAGCTTGCTGTAGGGCTCTGTGCCAGCCCCATAGCTGGGAGGGGCTCTCATGACTGCCCCCAGGCCCGGGAGCAGCCCCTTCCAAGGTTTTTATCTTGTTCACCTGCCCCAGCTCTGATCTCAATTAAAAAAAAAAAAAAAAAGATAAAAGGACAAGACGGCACAGGACGTCAGACAGCAACGGGGGAATGGAGAGACCCAGGCATCCTGACCCCAAGACCCCATCCTGATCTTTCAGGAAGGCCTTTTCCTCCCGTTCTTCCCTCCCAGGCCCCAGATCTGCTCTGCCACATCCCAAGTCTGGGGGCCTGGCGTCCCCAGTCCATGGCCCCATTCCAGGGGGTAGTATAGTTCTCTTTATATAATATATCTAGACCCACCCTTCCCCCTCCCCCAGGGGACTAGATAAATATTTGACACGCACATCTCCCTCCTTTCCCGAGGCCGTGATGGAGAGAAACCCTGGCACCATGGTGGGGAGGCAAGGGCTCCCGGCCAGCCTTGAGCCACCTATGCCCAAGCTGGCCTTGGGCCGCTGGCCAGCCCAAGAAGCTCATGAGATGAGGTCTGAGGGGAGGAGCTGGAGCCAACATCCTATCCCCCACCCTTGGGTGGACCTCAGGCTTACAGCCCTCCAGGATCAGGCTCCACTCACCCCTGCCTCATTCATCTGCTCATATCCACCTTGTACTTCAGGAATAGAAGTGGGAGGAACCATTGAGGATGTGGGAAGCGACACTGGTGCTGCGGCTCAGAGGCCCAGGCACTGCAGCAGCAGGCGGGCCCACACTGTCACTGCCACTGCCCCCTGAGGCTGCTCGCCGCAGGGGTTGGGGGCTATTTCTTAGCAGCAACAGGGCTCCACCACGGGGTGTGCCACTCTGTGCCGGGGGCCCCAGCCAGTTTGGGGGACCCGGGGGAGCCAAGAGAGCAGGCTGACGCCAGGCCGGGGGAGGCATGCCTGGTGGAGGAGGACCATGGCTCCAGTGCGCCCCTGAACGGGGAACCGGCCGGGAGGGCCAGGCGGGGGCAGGGGGTGGAGCAGGATAGCCCTGGGCAGCAGCCTCAGCTGGGATGCCTCCGAGAGCCATACTGGAGAAGCCCAGCCTCATGCTCTCTGCATCGAAAGCCTCGATCTCACGGGCCTGCCGCTCAAGCAAACTCCGGATTCGCTCAGAGCGCCCTGTCTGCAGGGCCAGCAGCTCCTCTTCCACCTGGGGTACCCAGAAGAGAGGTTAGAGGGTCCAGGATGGGGGATGCCCTCCCCAGCCCATCCTGGAAGCCCAGCCCTCTCACCCGCTGCTCCAGCAGGGCCCGCCTCAGGGCTACTCTCTGCTCCAGCTCCCGCAGCTCCCGTTCATGCTGACTCTCCGTGCGGATCTTGATCTTGCTCTGGTAAGCATTGAGCAGCTCCAGCTCTTGTTGCAGCTGCTGCCGAAGGGCCTGGAACTCTGCTTCCTGGGTTTCATCAAGCCGCAGCTAGAGATCAGGAAGAACAAGTTTTAAGGGCCTCCTCCCCAATCCCCACAATCCTCCCCTGCCCCAGTAGGCCTGGGCCCTGAGGTTTCAAGAAACAGCAAGTCTCAACATCTATCAGAATGAAAGGTCATCATACCCTGTGACACAGCAATTATACTTCCAGGAATTTATCCCCCACGTATACTTGCACATGTGCTCGAAGATGTTCACTGAAGCGTTGTAATAGCAAAATACTGGAAACAACCTAAACGTCCACCAATAAGGGATGGGTTAAATAAATCATGGTACATCTGTACCATGAGAAATTCTATGCTCTTAAAAAATGAGACATGTACTGACATGGAAAGATGTCCAAGAAATATTTGGTGGAAAAAGAAGAGGACAGTTTGCAAAGCGATTCCATTTTGGTTTAAGTTTTTAATATAATTTCCAAATATGCATAGGAAAAAAAATCTAATACAATTCATTTTTAACAATTACCTCTGAGAGGTGGGATTAGGTGAGGGAATGGCAAATGAATAAAGGCACTTTCACTTTTTATACTGTGTTACTTTAAGTGGCCCATTCCTGTGTCATATGATCACTAAAAGCAACCTTTAAAACCCTCCAACTGGCCTGAAGACCACACCCATTTTGATTGGCTCCCTGTTCACACATTAAACTAACTCAGGCCCAGGAAAAAAGTACACCCATTCTTTCCTTGGTGGTTCTCAGTGGAGTAGGCAGGCTGGCTTTGTCAAGACCTTAAGAAAATATTTAAAGGGAAATAAGGAAACTGTTGCAGAGAATCCCAACAGTGGGAAGAGTATCTGAGTTTCCCAAGAACAAAAAGCCCTCTCTCTCTCTCCACTCCCCACTTCCAGTGTTCACAGCTAAGCTGGAAATATAAAGGCCAACCTCCACCATGCTCCCTCCCTGGACCCCAGGCCTCACCGCCTGTGAGCTGAGCATCTCTGAGATGGACTGGTCGTACTGCTCGGCTAGGATTGCCAGCTTGCGGGTCTGTTCTTCCTTGAGCCGCTTAAGGAGGCTCTTGTGCTGAGCTTTGGGCGTAGTCTCCAGCAAATGGGCCCGCAGAGCCTTGTACTGCCGAGTCTGGATCTTACACGTCTCCTGGAACTGCTTCTTGATCTGCAGCTCCTTAGACTATGCAGTGGACGGACCAAANGCCTTCTGAAACTTGTGGCTCTTCAATTAGATAAAGACTTCCAAAGCTGATGATTCTAGTAAGCAATTTACTAAATTTGATTTTTTTTTTTAATTCAAAGTTTCTCCACTAGACTATAAGTGTCCTGATAGTCAGATCTAAGTGTTTTTAAGGCTGTATCACTGAAAGCAGCAGACTATCTGGATTATATTGGAAAGTGAATGAAAGTGAAAGTATTAGTGGCTCAGTCCTGTCTCTTTGCGACCCCATAGACTATAAGGCAATGGCACCCCACTCCAGTACTCTTGCCTGGAAAATCCCATGTATGGAGGAGCCTGGTAGGCTGCAGTCCATGGGGTCGCTAAGAGTTGAACACGACTGAGCGACTTCACTTTCAGTTTTCACTTTCATGCACTGGAGAAGGAAATGGCGACCCACTTCAGTATTCTTGCCTAGAGAATCCCAGGGATGTGGGAGCCTGGTGGGCTGCCGTCTATGGGGTCGCACAGAGTCAGACACGACTGAAGTGACTTAGCAGCAGCAGCAGACTGCAGCCCTCTAGGCTCCTCTGCCCATGGGATTCTAGTATCCAAGAATACTAGAGTGGGTAGCCATTCCCTTCTCCAGGGGATCTTCTTGACTCAGGGATCAAACTCTGATTCCCACATTATAGGCAGATTCTTTACTGTCTGAGCCACCAGGTGTTCAACAAATTTCTGGTGAACAGGACTAAATGGGAAAAAATTCCTAATATGTGTCTCGGTTTCCTCATCATATCGGATAACAAGTTTATGGTATACATTGTTTGTACTAGGGGCCCTTAATAGCCAAAAAGAGCTCGAACATCAGTGTCAAAAAATTACATACTCTTTTCCCTTAAGCTCCAACTACTCTGATTTCAACCAAGGAAAATCTAATCTCACTCTTCTGATGGTTGTACTGTCATCAACAATCAGATCTGCACCTCAGTGTTTTAATTAAACAATCTGACCCAGAAGATAACAGCAGCCTTAGATTCAATTTACTTAACTGATTATATTTAACACAAATATAATTAATATAGAGCAAAGTGTATCTTAAGTAAAAGTCATAAGTGCTTATTAGCAAGAAACATACCTGTGGAATTCCAAGGTCAAAGACTTGGGTTTGAGCCAAAATTCAGCACTTAGTAATGTGATCTTGAGCCAATCTTTCCCAAAATTACCAGTCTCCCATATTAAATGAGGACCATAAGATTCTTACCTCATGGAGGTATCAGGAGAAGTAATGTATGATAAGATAGGAAAAAGCTCCTATCATTGTGCTCTTATATAAGTAGTTGATCAATAAAGTTTTGTTTAATCAGAATGTAAAAGGGCACAAAACTAGAAAAATTACTAGCTCTTTCCATTAAAATATCCATGCCTGCAACAGTATATGGGTGATAACAGACCAAAAGTACTAAAAGAGCTTAAAAATAACGACATAGTAAATAAAGAAAGTAAGATTTAAGGAAAAGGAAAGTTGCTAAATAAGGTATGTTGACGGTTAGTTTTGTTTATTCAGTGGATTAGAATTTAACCAAGGGGTATTAAGTGGTATGTAATAAAAACCAAATGCAAAAAAGCACACCTGAGTAAGGCAGGGGTCCTTTTCTGACTCAAATATCATTTCAAAACTACTACTCAGGATTTACATGCCACATAATTGATATAGCATCTTCCAGTCTCTCATTGTTTTTCATTTCTTCATGCTAGTTTAATTTTTATTGTTCGCTTTCTTTCCTTTCTCACTGACAGCTAGATCCATTTTTTTGTTGTTCCTAAATTTTCTTCCTGTACTCTATGCTACCAAGGACAACTTTGTTGCAATTTAGAATGGACGGTGTACCCTTTGGATGTAAGTGACTAAGCCCAACCCACAAGTTAAAAATGGTTTCAGATTGGGGGAGTTATTTTTGTTTTGTGTGCTGCAGCTAAAGTTAGGGTAGAAGAGGGAGCTAGATGTTGAGATAGAAAATGTGAAAGGTTGTGATCTGGGTAACTAATAAGAAACATTTGAAACTGTCTCTCCATAGAAGATTCAGTAACTTTTCTTCTTTTTTTTTTTTTTCAGTAACTTTTCTACATCGCATTTATCATGTCTACTCTTCTCTCCCAAACATTTCTTATGTTTTCTCCACACTTAAATTAGGTACCTAAAAGGTTGATCTGAAATCATTCACAGGAAAATCAGTTATTCTAAATGGAACTTTTATTACTAAGCACATCACTTGGTACACACTTTATAAAGGAATATCTTTTAGAATATCTTCTAGAAATTAGAGATTTACATTACAAGAGTTTTTCCTGAATGAATGCAACGAATGCAATTTGCTTCATTCATGAATGAATGCAATTTGCTTTTTAAAAAATACACAAATATATAGATTTAATATACTTAAACAATTATAATAAATAAATGTATGTGTGTGTGTACGGTAAGAGACATCAAAAAATATTTTTTTAATTTAAAAAATGTTTTACTATTTTTTATTACAGTTTTCTACTTATTTATAGTTGCCTGATAATGAATCCTTTCTTCTCTGTACTTTCCTCCTTTATTAAGTTGAATATGTTCTTATATAAGGTCTTAAATGATTTTTTTGAATGAAGCAATGCTTATATTAAATAAAATAAACACTTGGACTTAAATTTATTAACAAATGCCTGACACTCCACTCCCTGCACTTGAACTTACTCTGAAGTCATAGTATTTAAACCACTGAAATAATTTTACCAAATTCCCTCCCAATTTGTGCTCCCATAAAAGAGAATTGCTTAAAGGCCATAGATTTATTCAAGTCAATAGCCCTGTGTATACCAAAACTGTTTTGTATGATTCATATAGGAAATTAACTTCTCCATATTCTTTCATCTTCCACAGCCACAAAAATACTCAAGTAATTGAAAGGCTGAAATTCACAAAAGTCTCTCTGGGAATATTTATCCCCCTACATCACCACCTTTCTTTTCTTTTTTATAATGGGATCCTGGCCAAGAGAAGTGTTCTTGTATACAAAAAGAATTACCCAGAAAGAAAGTCCAAAGATAGGCTTCCACTGGGATTTGTTTATTTACGTCACTGAGGTCCTACTTATTCCTGACCTAATTTGAAAGTATGAAAATATTTCTAAGTAAAGTCCAGTTTAGAAAACTAAAATAATGAAGTAAACTTTACTCCGCATCTGAACAGTAGGGTTTAAAATACCAATACAAGCATAATTCCAAAAACGATTACCATTTTACGTGCGTTTATTTTCCAAAACTTCTTAACACCTTTATCCCCTCCTTGTCACCAATTAACAGCTGCAATGACAGAAACTACAATTCACATGCCAAAAATGATAAATCTGAAGGCTCAATGGCTATAGAATATAAATTGTTTCCTACAATTTCATTCTTATTTTCCTAAGAATACAGGTTTCTTGGCACAAGAATTTCTCACTGTCCTGTTGCTGGCTTCAAAACTTAACTACTTAGTAAATATCAATGGCACTTCTATGCTTGTATCATATGTATATGCTAAACCCTACCAAATCCCATAAGTATTTTCAGTGAATGTGGGAATACTTCCCAATAAAAACAACAAGAGATGAAGAAGTACATGTTCCAATTTTCTGTGTAAGTGTTAAATCCAAAATAAAGGCTTTTTTTAAAAAGAAGTAAATAAAATAATTGCTGAAAGATTGTCACAAACAATATTAATAACATGTACATGTTTAACTTAAAACTTTTCTAACAAAAATTTCATATTAAACTATAGAACTTAACTGGGAAATAAATAACACAGATATTAATTCTGAGTGAGGAGACTACAAAATTTAAAAATTTTAAAGTCATTTTGTAGACATAATAAAGCAGCAATTATAATTAAAATAAAACTGCCACTAAAACTAAAAAATACAAACACATGAAAATATACTATTTTCAGTGCTATTAATACCACAGTCCTGCATTCACCTTCTTTTAGTTTTGATCACATTATAGTACTAATGCCTCTTACATGGAAAATCTGATTATCAGGGGTGGGGAAATTGGACAATTTTAAATTCAATGTCCATACTTTCTTTGAAACACAGGAGAAGCTCAAAGATATTTTAAAAGAAGAGCTGATTCTATTACATTTTAAAACATACTTTAAAGCAATAATAATTTAAATGTGGTTTTGACATCAAATTTTAAATAGTCCAACGAACATGAATAGAAAGTCTAGGAAAGTATCTACATGTAAGAATATAATAGTATGACAAAAAAGGAAATTAAAAACAATGGGGGTGGGAGAAGAAAGCTATTTAATAAATGATATTGAGATCATTGTTTTGAGGAGAAAATGAGTCAAAATTTATACTATACAGTATAATTATAAAACTAACCTGTTCTCATTCTGTCTCTCTCTCTCTATGAATTTGTATACATTTATATCTATATATTATATATAATGTAGTTCATAAAATATTAGCATGAAACAGAATTGAATATTTTTGAAAGTATGATAGCTTTCTAAACCTTGATTCAATAGAAGAAAAAATACATTAAGTTCCTGTTTAATCTTTAATACTAACCAAGCAGTAGTCATGGTAAAAGGAAAACAACATATTGCAGAAATATGTTTTAACAAGTAAAAGAGATAAAAGGTTGTTGTTTATGTTACAAAGGCCAGGGTAGGGGTACGATGAACAATGTGACAGAGAAACATAAAATCCAGAAGAAAAACAAGTCAATAACACAAACACGTACAAGGGGAAATCAAATTAATAAGCACACTTAACAAAAAAAGAACATTCAAGCATTTTATTTATCAAAGAAATGCAAATTAAACCAACACTGAAGTGCTACTTTTCATTTAATTAATAAATACAACTCTAAGAAACAATCTCCAATACTGTCAGGTTCTTAGACAAGTAAAACAGATAAATCCATACATTACTGTTGGCAATTTACACTAGAAAGCAATTTGACAAAGCACTTCAAAAGCCATATTTTAATAATCACATTCTTTGATCCATTAAAAAATTCAAAATCTTTAACCTGACAATACCAGGCCAGAAAGCTTAAAATGAGTAAATAACTCCAAAAAGGAAGGAAGGAAGAGAGGGAGGGAAGGAGGAAGGAATGAAAGAAGGACATTTTCAAAAAGATTTTTGTGGTGATGTAATTTATAGTAGCAAATGTTGTAAGTCTAAATCTTTAACATCAGGGGAATGATTAAGTAAACTAGATGATCAAACAACTGCTCTTGAAAAATCACTCATTAAAGAGTATAATACATGTAAAGGGCAATATAAACTGAAACAGAATAAGATCTGAAACTAAAAGAAAACAGACAAAATAAACAAGTTAGTATGTTATGGCACAGTTTCTTTCTAATTGTAGTATTTTTTATTCTATAATTACAAACTGACACAAAAGTTATTAAATAAATTATTAGTAGATTTTCAAAATTAGGGATATACAGAAGGACCACATATGAGGCCAAAGCTAAAAACAAAATTAATTCCTTTGAAATAAATTACAATTTCTGGGATGTAGTACTTATCCAGGTATTTAAATTGAGAAAACGCTAAGAATAATAAGGAAATTAGTACATTAAATAATGGAAACTATTTTCTCCATGGAGATCAAAAATTAAAGCTAATTTTAAGCTAAAAAATGTTGTTAATTGGCTTATTCAAAAAAACTGGAAAACAGAAAAAAGAATATTATTTAGAAACCTTTCCTTGTGACTAGTTTTTTGTTGTTTTTTTTTCCCCCCCACTTTTCCCCTCCAATCGTCCCTCTTCATTCCTGTGCCTCAAAGTAGCCCTTTGGTGTCTAAGAAAAACAAGATTACAATCAGCTTTTGTGTACATTCACCACGTGGACACAAACTTTAACATTAGCTTTAAAAAGGAACACTGACGCAGAGATTTGGAAAAACAGCAGGCTACTCCTTATATCTGTATAACAATATCTGCAAAATACTCCTCTTCTACTGAAAATTTCATTAATGTAACCAAAATGAGAAAATTTGTTATGCCACAATAACGGGTGTTCATACAACTCTACCCGGATCAGCCACTGTGTTGAAACACATCTGGTGTGCCAGAAACAAACGAGGAAGTGGTGTGTGGGAAGAAAGAAAATTAAAAGTTGTCAAACATATATCTTTAGGCATTGAACATAATCTGTGATTCTAATTATTTTCCTAGTATTTATGTAGTCAAGTTAATTATCATAAAACTAAAGTAAAACTTTTTAGGCTCACTCAGAACTTCTCCTTTAATATTTTTGAAATTTGCATGCCTGCATAATACTTCCTACACAAACACACATATATTAGATTATGAAATGTTCTACTATGGCCCTAAGTATTATATTATCCTACATTCCTCTAAAATATCCAACTATTTTATGCTTGTTGAGATCTGTCAATAGTTGGAGAATTGTTGTCTAAATAGTTCCCTTCTAATGTGAGCTACTGTGAATATGCGACAATTTTAGTGCCAACATCAATACTGATGAACCCAATACATACAGTTCAACAGTGAGAAATATATTGTCTGAAATCATCAAATAATTTCACAAAAACAAAAAGTCAAGGTTAATTATTAATGTTAAATTATATAAAATTAAGGCTCATAATCTTTGATGCATAGTTCATTTTTTTTTAATTTTTTTTTTTACTTTATTTTACTTTACAATACTCTATTGGCTTTGCCATACATTGACATGAATCCACCACAGGTGTACACGAGCTCCCAATCCTGAATCCCCCTCCCACCTCCCACCCCACAACATCTCTCTGGATCATCCCCATGCACCAGCCCCAAGCATCCTGCATCCTGCATCGAACATAGACCAGCGCCTCATTTCTTACATGATAGTATACATGCTTCAATGCCATTCTTCCAAATCATCCCACCCTCTCCCTCTCCCTCAGAGGCCAAAAGTCCGTTCTATATGTCTGTGTCTCTTTTGTTGTCTCACATATAGGGTCATCATTACTATCTTTCTAAATTCCATATATATGTGTCAGTATACTGTATTGGTGTTTTTCTTTCTGGTTTACTTCACTGTGTATAATAGGCTCCAGTTTCATCCATCTCATTAGAACTGATTGAAATGTATTCTTTTTAATGGGTGAGTAATACTCCATTGTGTATATGTACCACAGCTTTCTTATCCATTCATCTGCTGATGGACATAGTTCATTTTTAAAAATAAAGCCAGGATATCGATGTGTATATATGGAATCTAGAAAAACGGTACTGATTATCCTATTTGCAGGGCAGGAATAGAGATACAGACTCGAAGAACGGACTTATGGACACAGTAGGGAAAGGAGAGGGTGGGATGAATTGAGAGGCTAGCACTGACATACATACACTACCAAGTTTAAAATATGTAGCTAGTGGAAAGCTCCAGTACAGCACAGTGAGTTCAGCTCACTGCTCTGTAATGATCTACAGAGATTGGGAGTCAGGGGGGTGGGGTGGGGGGTGGTTAGAAGTGAGGCTCTAGAGGAAGGAGACATATGTATACTTAGAGCTGATTCAGTTTACTGTACAGCAGAAACTAACACAACAACATTGTAAAGCATGATCTTCCAATTAAAAATAAAAATTTTTTAAAGCCCAGGAACACCTCAGAAAAAGCCCAGTTTTCCTAAATAATAGTATACTGAGAAAACACTTAAAAATATAGATGAAACTTGATCCATTAACCCAATTAGGAATGGGAAGACTGTATAACAGCTAACATTTATAGAGCACATATGATATTTCAGACACTGTTTTAAAATGATTTATGTATATTAATTCATTTAATCCCTTATAAGAACTTTTGAGGCAGATACCATTAGTCAGTATGCCTACTGTGCATTGACCAAACTGAATATTAGAGATCACAAAAGCTGGTGTTAGAACTGAATTTCCACCCAGGTATCTGGAGCCCATCATCTCTACCATACTCCACTGCCTAGGCACCTTCTACTGTGTACCATGCCTTTCCCTGTGCTGTCTCCTGTGTGTCATCTACCCTATAACAGATATTTGACTGTTTACACTATACCAGATACTTGACATGCCCCTTAAGCAAAAACAGCATGATGATTCAAGAGACATTAGCTATACAATGTCTCCAGAAACAATTTATCTTAAAAATGATTTTGATTCCAAGAACGGTATTAGAACATCTGAAATTTTAATATGATAAAACATGAAAACTTAGATTTACATTTCTGTAATTCACTATTTTTTTCTCTAAATGCGTTTGAACCTACTCAATAGAAATAAATGACTAGTAAACATAACAGTTGGGGGAAAAGGCATCAGTACCAGAACATTCAGATTTTAAATTATATTTAATTTACCTCTGAATTAAGAACAAGTATCTGCACATTGGTGCAACATGCTTCACAAGGCAAGAAATCCTAAGAGGAAAAAAATATGCCCTTTAAGGAAGGAAACTATTATATGTTCTCTGAGTTGTCATAGGTTACTATCTTAAAGACCTAATGTAGAAGGTAAAGAAACAAGATACTCATTAAAACTATCTTGGAAAAAAAAAAAGTGAAACCTATCTACATAAAATTTAAAAATCAATTTAAAATTCCAAGAAAGTTCTATGACCTAAAATTTTACTTAATTCAGGCCCAGTTCAGTTCAGTCAGTCAGTCGTGTCCGAATATTTTCAACCCCGTGAGCTGCAGCACACCAGGCCTCCTTGTCCAACACCAACTCCCGGAGGCTACTCATACGCATGTCCACTGAGTCGATGATGCCATCCAACCATCTCATCCTGTGATGTCCCCTTCTCCTCCTGCCCTCAATCTTTCTCAGCATCAGGGTCTTTTCAAATGAGTCAGCTCTTCGCATCAGGTGGCCAAAGTATTGGAATTTCAGCTTCAGCATCAGTCCTTCCAATAACTATTCTAGACTGATTTTGTTTAGAATGGACTGGTTTGATCTCCTTGNTGCCGGGGGCCCCAGCCAGTTTGGGGGACCCGGGGGAGCCAAGAGAGCAGGCTGACGCCAGGCCGGGGGAGGCATGCCTGGTGGAGGAGGACCATGGCTCCAGTGCGCCCCTGAACGGGGAACCGGCCGGGAGGGCCAGGCGGGGGCAGGGGGTGGAGCAGGATAGCCCTGGGCAGCAGCCTCAGCTGGGATGCCTCCGAGAGCCATACTGGAGAAGCCCAGCCTCATGCTCTCTGCATCGAAAGCCTCGATCTCACGGGCCTGCCGCTCAAGCAAACTCCGGATTCGCTCAGAGCGCCCTGTCTGCAGGGCCAGCAGCTCCTCTTCCACCTGGGGTACCCAGAAGAGAGGTTAGAGGGTCCAGGATGGGGGATGCCCTCCCCAGCCCATCCTGGAAGCCCAGCCCTCTCACCCGCTGCTCCAGCAGGGCCCGCCTCAGGGCTACTCTCTGCTCCAGCTCCCGCAGCTCCCGTTCATGCTGACTCTCCGTGCGGATCTTGATCTTGCTCTGGTAAGCATTGAGCAGCTCCAGCTCTTGTTGCAGCTGCTGCCGAAGGGCCTGGAACTCTGCTTCCTGGGTTTCATCAAGCCGCAGCTAGAGATCAGGAAGAACAAGTTTTAAGGGCCTCCTCCCCAATCCCCACAATCCTCCCCTGCCCCAGTAGGCCTGGGCCCTGAGGTTTCAAGAAACAGCAAGTCTCAACATCTATCAGAATGAAAGGTCATCATACCCTGTGACACAGCAATTATACTTCCAGGAATTTATCCCCCACGTATACTTGCACATGTGCTCGAAGATGTTCACTGAAGCGTTGTAATAGCAAAATACTGGAAACAACCTAAACGTCCACCAATAAGGGATGGGTTAAATAAATCATGGTACATCTGTACCATGAGAAATTCTATGCTCTTAAAAAATGAGACATGTACTGACATGGAAAGATGTCCAAGAAATATTTGGTGGAAAAAGAAGAGGACAGTTTGCAAAGTGATTCCATTTTGGTTTAAGTTTTTAATATAATTTCCAAATATGCATAGGAAAAAAAATCTAATACAATTCATTTTTAACAATTACCTCTGAGAGGTGGGATTAGGTGAGGGAATGGCAAATGAATAAAGGCACTTTCACTTTTTATACTGTGTTACTTTAAGTGGCCCATTCCTGTGTCATATGATCACTAAAAGCAACCTTTAAAACCCTCCAACTGGCCTGAAGACCACACCCATTTTGATTGGCTCCCTGTTCACACATTAAACTAACTCAGGCCCAGGAAAAAAGTACACCCATTCTTTCCTTGGTGGTTCTCAGTGGAGTAGGCAGGCTGGCTTTGTCAAGACCTTAAGAAAATATTTAAAGGGAAATAAGGAAACTGTTGCAGAGAATCCCAACAGTGGGAAGAGTATCTGAGTTTCCCAAGAACAAAAAGCCCTCTCTCTCTCTCCACTCCCCACTTCCAGTGTTCACAGCTAAGCTGGAAATATAAAGGCCAACCTCCACCATGCTCCCTCCCTGGACCCCAGGCCTCACCGCCTGTGAGCTGAGCATCTCTGAGATGGACTGGTCGTACTGCTCGGCTAGGATTGCCAGCTTGCGGGTCTGTTCTTCCTTGAGCCGCTTAAGGAGGCTCTTGTGCTGAGCTTTGGGCGTAGTCTCCAGCAAATGGGCCCGCAGAGCCTTGTACTGCCGAGTCTGGATCTTACACGTCTCCTGGAACTGCTTCTTGATCTGCAGCTCCTTAGACTATGCAGTGGACGGACCAAAGGGAGATGGGGGCAGGGGGGAGGAGGAGGAACAACCGGGTAGAGGGGGAGAAGAAAGAGAGGAGGAGAGGAGACAGCAGCAGAGACAGGGAGAGGGAGAGAAACAGAAAACATGTTAGACAGAGGGGGCGGGGGAGCTGTATACAGACAGGCACGGAGAGATGGGGTTGTGTGGAGAGATCAAAAAGATGCTCAGTGGGCAAGAGGCGCAAAGAGAACAAGACAGCTTCCAAGAGCATGCTCAGAGTTGGGTGGACAACTCACAAGAAACAGCAGGAGAGTTCATGAAAGGGAACTGAGAATCTTTCAAGTACTGAGTGCACACAAGGAAGTTTTGACCATGCAGAGGAGGAAGAAAATATGACCTAGAGATAGATGCCTGTGAGCAGATACAGAATATACACGAGTGAGGAAACCAAGTAACTCAACACACCCACAGAAGACAGCAACAAAGCTGAGGAAAGACAGAGGAAGTCCCAGGTTCATCAGCTCAGGGTGGGAGGGAGGGAAGAAGGATAAGCACCAAGCCAAGAAATGGGTAAGAAAGCGTGGCCCCATTTCGGGTCACACAAGGGAAAGGGGCAAAGGCGGTGGCCAAAAAGGGCCTGACAAGTTCAACAGGCCAGCAGCTGCCACCCTGACCAGACCTCCACATTCCAGCCCAGCCTTTGTGCACTCAGCTCCCACTCCAAGCCCACAACCAATCCCACTTCCATGGCCCCCACACTTTTGGGCCCCCAAACTCACCACCCCCTACTGGGGATGGTTTGCAGTCCCATCCCCCAGCCCTGATGCCAGGAGAGAAACTCAGCTCCCAGACAGAAGGGAACCACACAGGGAGTGGGTTGGGAGAAAAGGCAGTGAATGAGGACGAAAAGGACCCAGAACCTGAGCACTCTCTGGGAGGAATCCACATACAGGGGAACCGTGGGACCAAGCAGCTCAACAGGGGCCCAGCCCTGCCGAGCTGGTAGTGGTCATGGTGCAATGAAGCTATGAAGGTAGAAAAGATGAGGCTGAGGAGTGAAAGGGATTGAGATAACGTAGATGGGGTGAAAAGGTCATGGAACTGGGGGCCAAGGGTCCAGACTGGGGGCATACCGGGGAGGCTAGGCGGCAGGACAAAGCAGACAGAGGCAGCCTGGGCCAAAGGTACAGTTCCGCTCAGATATTTTATTTGTGTTTGTCTTTTTCTTTTTTTTTTTTTGGTGGGGGAAAGGGGACAGGTTGGAAGGGAGACAGAAAAACAAAATCAAAGAGAGAAAAAAAAAAACAAACATGACTCTTCCCACCCATTGCCGCCCCAGGCCTGAGTCGATGAGGGTGAGGATGAGCACAAACACAGCAGGAGAACAGCAATAACTTAGGGTGGGCAGGAGCATCAGGAGAACACAAAGCATCGTCTCCAGACTCCATGGCAGAGGAGGCTGCCTGTCTCAAGGCTGAAGGGCTGAGGGGTGAGGTGTGGGGTGAATGGGAGGAGAGGGCAGGGAATGGAGAAACTTCACTGAGTAGTGGGAGATAAAGTGCTCAATGCTCTGGATTCGGGCTGGGGAGGAGCTGGAGTTGGTCACCTCCAGGGAGGCAGGGCCCGGGACTGGCGGGCTCGGGATCTCCGCCCAGCGAGCATCCCTGGCGGTGGCTGGTTGGAGGCAGGAGGGCCCAGCCGGCGCTGGCTGCGTGGAAGCAGCCGGGGGATACGGCTGGGTCGCTCACCCCGAAGCAGGCCCCAACTGGCCAGTGTGTGGACAGCCCAGGGGGGCAGGCGGGTGGCTAAACTTCGGCTGGCCCGGGCAAGGCGCCAGTTCCAGCCTTTGCACAGGGCCCAAAACCTGGCCAAAAGGGCTAGTGGGTGTCGGGCTGTGCGAGGATTACCCCGTTGGGGCCCAGGGACAGGAATACGGCTGCGGAAGCCATCCTTGTTGGTCTTGGGGTACAGTGCAAATAGGCCCCGGTCCCCCACGGCCCCACAGCCCTGCAGGGCCCGGAAGACCATGGGTGACAGACGCAGCAGAGCCCGCAGCCAGAGTCGAGAGATGCCCCGGCGCAGCCGGGGACCCTGCTGTTGCACCCATTTGCCCCCTGCCGCCAGAGCTGCCAGAGGTAGAGCCAGGCCTGGCCAGGCGAGGAGCCAGGCAGCCCCAAGGCCCAGAGGGACGCCCAGGAGGCCTCGGCGCCAGCTCAGACTGAGGACGGCCCCCAGTGCGGTGCCCTGAGCCAGGAGTAGGAACAGACTAGGGGGCAGGTGCAGGGCTGTACAAAGAAGTAGGTAGGAGGCCCCCAGGCCCACCAGCCCCACCTCAAGGGCCAGCAGGGCTGTCTGCAGGCCGCCCCCACCCTGGGCCGCCAGCAATGGGAGCAGCAGCAGAAGTAGTAGCGGCAAGAGGCCCGAGGAGGACCCCACTGCAAAGGAGAGTCCAGCCAGGAGGCCATGGGACAGGAGTCCAGGGAGCTGGCTAGTAGTGCCTGGCCTCAAATGTGTTGGAGGGGGTTCCGGGGGGATGTCTGGTGAGGGACAGCCATCTCCAGGATCCCTTGGGGTCCTGAATGGAGCCCCCTCCTCCTCTTCCTCTTCCTCCTCAGGGACTGGGGTCAGTGCTGGACCTTGGACCCAGTCAAGCTCAAACTCCTCACCCAAGAGGCTGCCATCCTCCTTCCCCCACAACCTCCATTCCACCGATGCCTCCTGGCCCACAATGCTCCTCTCCTGCAGTGCTGGGGATGGCACTCTAAACTCCTCTGTCTCCTCCTCAGGTAGCCCCCAAACCTCATCAACCACACTCTCATGGTTTTGTGGACTGGGGCTAGCCGTTCCTGACTCTTCCCCTAGTATCCTCTGCTCCTCTGGCTCCAAGGCAGCCCCTTCCTTCCCCAGAATCCTTCTCTCTGGAACTGCTTCCTCCTCCTCTCCCAGCATTCTTTGGTCCAGGATTGCCTCCTGGCCAGGTGAGCAGGGCTGCTCTTCTCTAGGGGTGCCTGTGTTAGGTGGTCCCACAGCCCCAGGAACGGGGAGGGGGAGGCCCGGGGGACGCTGGCCTGCACGTACTTTGAGGCTCTTGGGCTGCTGGCGAACCTGGGCCGCGTGCTTCTGCCGCAACTCCTGCTCACGCCGCTTATTGTACTCCAGCTGGTTGCCCAGCTCCGTCTGGTGCTGCAGGCGGGTGAGCTCAGCCCGAGTGCGCTGCACAGCCTGTAGCTGCCGGAGCTCCAGCTCCCGCGTGGCCTCATGCTGCCGCAGCAGCAACGCACACTCCAAGTCCTTCTGTGTCTGTTTCTTGTTCAAGTCCTGAGGCAAAAGGGAGGCAGGGGCCAGAAAGCGGTTAGGAAGCCTTGTGAGTGTCAAGGAAATAAGAGCCCCAGGACTTCTTGGCAAGGGAACTGACGGTGGGGAGATGAGGGGTATGGGTGAAAGGGAAAAGGGTGCCAAGCTCCTGGCAGGTTGGGAACTCAAGTGTGATCTGGTGGGCACGAGAAGTCAGAGAGATGCTCAAGAGAAGCCAACCCACAACATGAATGAGGGCAGAGAGGAAAGATGGTCCCAAGTGAGGCAGATTAAACAGGGCAGGAGCCTGGGACCTGGGAGGCGACAGGGGGAGGGGGAGGCCTACCTCTCGCAGCAGGTCCTGGTCTAAGCTGTGGCGCGCCAGCAGCATCTTGCGCTTGTACTGGCGACACTGCAGCTCAAAGTACTGGCGCTGCCGCCGCAGCAGCCCAGCCTCCTCCTCTGCCTGGCACTGCTGTAGCTGCTCCTTCTGCCGCAAAAGCCACTCAGCCTTCTCCCGCTTGGGGGTGCTGGGGTTCTCCTGGAGTTCCTAGGAAAGAGCAGGAGAGCCAGGGGGTCAAGGCCTGCCTCACCCCCCACCAAGCCCACCCACAGCTGTGGCCCAAACCCACCTCCTTCAGCTGTTCCTTCCGCAGTTTGTAGGTTCGCTTCTGCGCCTCCAGCAGGGCGGCCAGCTCCTTCTTCTGCTGCCCAAGGATGTGCTGCTGGAACTTCCGCTCCTCGGCCTGAGCAGCTCGCGCCTCCTTCTCCCCGATGGCCTGGTGCCGCCGGGACAGCTTTTCGGCCTCAGCCCCAAAGCCAGCCCGCTGTGCCTCAAGCTCCCGCTGCAGCCGCGCACTGTGCTCCTCGCGCTCACCCCTCAGCCGTGACTCCAACGCCAGCAGTTGTTTCTGGTGCTGTCGTCGCATCCGCTTATAGCCACTCAGCTGCTCCCGCAGGGCTGAGTCCTGCTCATGCTCCTGAATCTGGCGGCTGACCTGGGGAGGGAGAAAGGATGAGAAGCGAGGCGCACCTCTGGCCCCGTGTTATTAACACACACACGGTCTTCGTGCTGTATGGGCAAGGACATGAGGTTTCGATGCATGGGTTTAATTCTCATTTGGTACCTTCCTCACTTAACCTTTCTGAGCCTGTCACCTCCACTGGAGAATGGAGACATCATCTCCCTCATGGGTTGGTGTGACCGCATCAGACAAGAAAAGGGATTGAACATGGGGTCTTGCCTAAAAGTAGGGACAATTCAGATTGAACCAAAAGAGTAAAAGAATCAAGACAGACCTGGGCCCAGATCCCCAGCTCTGCCATTTCCTAACCATGTGACTTCAAGAAAGTTAATGCTGCTAAGCCTCAGTTTGTTACAGGAGACAATAACACCTCCTCATAGTGGGCTGTGGAGATTAAGTTCGCTACCTATGTAATAGTATCTAGAATACTCTGAACTAGAAAGTGATTGTTCCTTCCCCTTCAGCAAACACTGAAGACCCTTTACAGCCCAGGTATGGAGGCAGAATACAGACCATAGGGTGCTGGATGACAAGAATACTGGACCTGGATGCCCTCATCTGAAGTTTGAACTCAGATCCCATTGTTCAAAGGCTATGTCAATGGCCCCAAACTAGTTCAGGTGGCCAAATCCCTAGAAGTCCCAGACCTCTCTCACAGTATCACAAAGCACCAATCATCAGAGGGTCTTCAGAGTTATCCTAGCAGAACAACCAGTCATAAGGAGAGGCTAAAAGAACATAACAGACCAACCAATGGCCTCAAAGAGGACTGTCAACACAGCTAAACAAGAACGTAATCTAAAAATCTACTAAAATTATAGACAAAAAATTCTATCTTAGGAAAACATAGTTTTCCTATCAACTGAGGGAAAAAATCCCCAAAGGCCATGCTTTATTTTAGGAGAGGACCAAGGTACTGGTTACAGAATTTGAGAACTACTAAACGGAGCCCTTCTGAGTCACAACTGTGTCATCTCTTAAATGGAATTATCTCCTCACCCTCCCAGAAAAGCTGGAAGGATTAAATACAGGCAGGTATGGGGGTCGGCAAGCCAATTACTGGTACAGGCAGATACCTATATACCATCTTTGCTCTCCAGGGGCACAGAATCCAGCAGACCTGTCACAATGCTGTTCAGGAGCACCAAAGCACAGGACACGAAGCACCTGGCTGGCCAGGAGCCTGGGAAGACACACTAGGAGATGCTATTTAAGTCTAGTCACAAAGACAGGGTGAGAGTTGGGCAACATGACCAAAACAGTCTACTGAGAGAAGGGAGGCAAGGGGGGAGGATTTAGGTGAGACAGTCGAGGTAAGAAGGAAGTGACAGCAACAGAGTCTGGAATCTGGACTTAAATCACATCCCACAGGGAGAAAGCTATTTCTGAACTTAAATAGTCTGGGGGACCTAGGATGGCTGTGCTTACCAGGGAGGCAGTACGGATGGTGGCAAAGTGGTCCCTGTTGCGGCAGTAGGCCCGTCGGCGGGCCGAAGAGGTGGTAGAGGAGGGAGCTGGGGCCGCAGGTGGCTGGAGAGGCCCCGGGGTCATCTCTGGCTGATAGGGGTCATCATAGAGGTTATCAGAGCCCTAGAGGAAGAGAAGGTGGAAGGAATGCCCGAGTCTCAGAGGTCAGAGGGTCCAGAGAGAGTTCCCTGAAGACCCAGTCAGACCTGGAGCAGGGCCCTGTGGCTGTCAAGCCTACTCAGGCACAGCTGCATACCGGCAGCCGGTGGATGATGGAGCTGTGGGAGGTGACTGTGTGCTCTCCCTCCTGCATCATGGCCATCTCCCGGGCTTCAGGACCCTCTTCCTCTTCCTCCTCCTCTTCCTCCTCCTCCTCCTCCTCCTCATTATCAGAGGCATCTGCCAGGCTGTTGACTGAGCTGCTCTGGCTGGAGGCGCTGATGGACATACTGGGCACTGAATGGCTACTCTCTAGACTGGTCAGCGTCCCGGCCCGGTGCATGTAGGGCTCTGCCTCCTGTGGACAGGACATGGGCTTATTGGGCAGGGAAGGTGAAGGGCAAGGCAAGCGCATGTGGAGGTAGCACATGGAGACAGAGGGTATGAAGAGGGGTGGGGGAGCAGGACCAAGCAGCTGCTCAGAAGCAAGTACAACATGGTGGTAAAGATGGTGGCAGGGCACCCTGGGTCACCTCCTCCTCCTCTGGGGCCTCCGCGCCAGGGCCATTGGGCGCCTCCTGGAACAGGATCTTCTTCATCTTGCGGTACTGCAGGTTGTCCAGCTCCCGAACAGCATCCTTGGTCCTCTGGATAAGGTCCATGATGACTGTGGGTGGCCGTTCACGGAGCACAAAGCGGTGCTGGGGGAAGAGAACACTGAGACCTGCTGCCAAGCACCCCAGCATCCCATGGATCCTGGTGTTCCCTCTGGCCTGAGGCACTCCCCTGGGGCCCGTGCCCACCATAGCCTGACGCTGGCCTTGTCCCAAGCCCTCCTCCCACATTAATTTTTACCACCCCATCTCTACTCCCCAGACACTCTTGTTCCTCCAGGCACGGTTGACAAGCAAGAATAGCCAGAGATCTGGATTCTAGTCCAGGTTTTCAAAGTGTTCTGTGCCCCCGGACATGTCATGAGGCTTCTCTGGGACTCACAAGGCATCCCACAGTTATAAAATAAGTGCATCAAACTAGACAGTTCCCAACTAGGGGTCCTAGGGCCCCCGTGGATCTCTGAAGGAATGTGGGCCCCTCTACTTTTGATAACTCGAAAAACACCTAGGGAAATCCTACATTTACCCACGACAAGGTTACATAGGCTTTTGGCTTGAATTACATTAGATCAGTGTGGTAACCCTGGTTATCGCACACTGACTGGAAGCTCTGACTTGCAAATATATGTTTTGGATTAATGAAAGATGCGAAAACAAATTATTACTTAATAAAGGCAGTCTCCTAGACAACTCTTGCAAAACGGAGTCCACTGGGCACTGCGGATGTGTGTGGGAATTCATAAATGAAGTTCTTGGTAGAGGAAGAATCAGGAATCACAACTTTCACTGAGGGGTTTCTGTGATTCCAACAAACTTCAGTTCTAGGAGAATGCTAGGTCAGTGAGCCCTCACCTTCAGAAGAACCTCTGAGGTTGGTCTGTCTTGAGGGATTTTCTGAAGGCAGGAGTCGACAAAATTCCGGAAGTACTCAGACCTAGAAGTCACAGAAGGGTAAGAGTGGGGTGGAGAGGACATGAGTCAGGCAGCCTGACCCCTATGGCCTAACCCCTGGGCCCAGAAACCCCAGTCCTCACCAGTGTCCTGACTGGAGCACGGGGGACTCGTTCTGTGCAATGTGGTATAAGGCACTCATCGCATTCATGTTAAACAGCGGTGGTTTCCGTTCCGCTACAGAGAAAGGTCAAGGGGGAGAAGGTGAGAGCTGGTAGGTGGGCAGAGGAGACTGAAATTGAAATCAGAAGACTCTGGTCCACACCCCTACTCCCCAATCCTAAGCAATTCCCATAACCTCAATCAATTCCTTCCTCTCTTAAGATGCAATATCCAGTCTTTTCGCTGCACATGAGTAGAACAGGGATCAGAGAAAACAACACACGCAAAAGCACCAACAAAGGCAGAGGGAAGCATATTCACTTGCCAGCCTAGCTAATATTTACCAGGTGCCCAATGAGAACAAAAAACTTGCTTAGGTACTGGAAAAGATAAACAGACAGGCCTTGTCTTCAAGGAATCTCCAGTCTAACAGAGAAGGTTAAATGAGACTCAATAAATAACATCAAGTTCAAAGTGCTAGTAACTGGCCTAAGAACAAAACAGTAAATGGTTGGGAAGCCAGGCCTTCAAGTTGGTCCATTTGCAGTGGTTTCAGGGAAGCTTGTCTGGAAAAAGGAATAATGGAGGTAGGCTTTAGTTCAGAAGTTACAAGCCAGAAGCTCCTTGTAGCCCAGACAAATGTTTTGTGTTGTTTTGGTTTGGGCCTTGACAATGATCTTTAAATTCTGACACTAGCAACGAAATAACCTAAATTTCCAGTTTCTTTTTTAAAAAATTAGATCTGGTGAAACGAAGCCTACATTCCTGCTTAACAATGGGCTGGAGCTAAACAATAGCTGCCTGTTCTCCTGGGAACAGCAACCTCCAGTTTGCCTTAGTCTCCTCCATACTGCTTCTCTGACACCAACTGAGTATCAGTTGCCATTTACAATCAAGATTGATGGTTTTTTTCTATAATAGAGAAATAGTTTTCTGTGCACATTTCTATACCAAAAATTAGCAATAAAATGGATAGCTCTAGATTTTTCTTATACTGGCCTACTTCACATACGTCCATTGCCTATCTGTTCACGGCCTTAAATGGTAAGTGTGTAGACAGAGGGAAAGGCAAGTCCAAATCTCCAACCTGAGGCCAAGGACATGGTACAAAGGTAATTAACAGGAAATATTCATAGCACACTTAGGGGTGGAGCTTATAAAGGAGAAAGCCAGCCTTTAGGAAGCAAAAGCCTTAAGCTTGGTGTAAGTAAGAACGGGGATGGCTTCAGTCTTGGAAGGCAACAGGGAGGCTCTGAGGAGAGAAAACAACAGCACATCTCTGATGTAAAAGAGAATGGAAGGAAGAAGAGACTGGCAGTGGGAAAGATCACAACAGGAAGTTCTTGCTAAGAGTAACTAAAAACATCTCTTTCTTGGACACCTATTTTGTGCCTGGTACAGTTGTTCCAACAGCACTGGCTGGCCGAAAAGAGAACCTCAAACATGGCTTCAAGACCTCATGAACTCACTGAACCGAACTCTCTGGCCTTGTCACTCACTGCTCTTTGCTACCAACTAAAGCTAGTCTCAGCGCCCCAGGCCTGCTCCTCATTCTCTGTCTGTAATGCTTTTCTCCACAAGCCTTCCAACAGTTACCTATCATTTGTTGTGTGGTTCTGTTTAGACATCTCTGCTAAAAGAAGACTTTCCTCAGTCCCTAACTAGGTCAAGTCCCTTGTTTTCTGGTTGTACTGTTCCTATATCATTTCCATTCAGCTTTTTTCACATAGAGAAAAAATGCCTACTTACTCCACTTGAATGTAAGTTCCAAGAAAACAGGAACCTCATTCACTGCTATACCCTCAGAACCTACTAGCACAGTGCATGGCACATAGTGGGCACTCAAAAAAAAAGATTTAGAACTAGAGCAGTGGACAGGAAAAGATGAATGCTATGAAATATTTTGGCCCAAGAAATGGCAGGGTTTGACAGCTGCTTGTACTGGGAATCAAGGGTCCTCAAAATGGACAGGTGCCTGAAAGCCTCAGAGGATGGGACAGTATAAGGATAAAGTAAGAAAAAGAGAAAGGAGTGGAGAGAAAAGAAGATAAAGGAGCAGAGAGACGAATGTCCTTACCCAGCTCGATGCAGGTTATGCCTAAGGACCAGACATCCACCTTGCCATCGTATTGCCCCTCATCCATCGCCAGGATCACTTCTGGAGCCATCCTGGGAGAATGGTCAGGAGAGAGAGGCTAATCACCCGCCCAGACCCTGTCAACTCCTGCTCCCAACATCCCAGGAGCTCTCTCCATTCACCACCACTCCCACTCACCAGTAAGGGGTGCCCACGAAGGAGTTGGCAGGTGCCATGATGGATGCAGAGCCGAAGTCCCCCAGTTTCACCAAGCCTGGCTCTGACAGCAGGATGTTTCCAGCCTTCACATCCCTGCCGAAGGCAAAGCACAGGGGTAAGACATGCATCTCAGGAAGGCTGGGCAGGGGCTTTAGCCAAGAAGACTATAGCCCAGCACAAGGAGGGGTGGTACGCAGAACACTAGCTCCCTCCCAGCCATTACCAGTGCTGCTTGTACCTATGGATCATGTTGTGGGAGTGCAGATAAGCCAGGCCCTGAAGGGCCCCATGGGTCACAGCTGCAATCTCCACCTCCTGAAGGGGCTTCTTGTGCACTGGGGAGTAAGGGAAAACCATCAAAGGAGGGAGTCCAGGGTGGGGCTGAAACTACTTCCCCTTTACCCGTCCCCTACAGCTTCTCTGCTCTTTTCCCTTCTCCCACTTGTTGGCCAAAGAATCACTTACCTTCCAGAAGGTCAGAAGCTGAACCCAGGCAATACTCCATCACCAGCTATGGAAGGGTCAAGCGTCAGAAATCAGCAGACCTGGCCACCCCTGGCCTAGCTAGCTCGGGGAGAGATCCAAAACAGAGGGGTTCCTTGCCTAGCCACTACTCAAGCAACGGGGTAATAACAGGGAGAAAGGACAACTGAGAAAACAAAAAGGTGGGGGAAGTCCCTGGAGTTAGCCCCCCCGCCCCCCCCCAGCCCCTTTAGAAAGAGCCCAAGACGT
>SJYV01056333.1:1451879-1467386 GCA_006410875.1 Neotragus pygmaeus
AGAGCCCAAGACGTTCACTACCAACAGCAGCTGAATCCCATCATTCAATCTCCTGCTCCTCCAGCCCATGTGCCCCACTTCAACTGCTAACAGGCTACGTCCCTCTTCAGCCTTTCCTTCTGGATGCAAAATATGACTGATGAGTTTGAGGACTAAAAAAGTTGGGAGAAATTTCCTCCCTCCCAAGATCTGCATGACAACACCCTGAACAGGGCCCACCTCGGAGGCTAGACCAGGATAAGGACAGGCCTGAGTACTGGCAAAGATGATGAGGACAGAGTCGGGGGCTAGCTCACCCAAGCTGTGTGCTCCCTCAGGTAACAGCCCCGGTACTGAATGGTATTGGGATGCCGAAGCTTCTGTAGGAACCGCACCTCCTTAATGATGTCCTGCCATTTCTGAGAGAAGGTAAGAAAGGGGAGGAGAGGTTTACTTAGACTGTATCTTAAGACTGGGGTCCTCGGCCTCCTACCCAGCCTGTCAAGCTCAACCTACCTCATTTGACTGCTTTCCACTGTAGGACATCTTCTTGATGGCCACCACCTCACTATTCCGGACGTCCCGGGCCTAAGGACCAGACCAGAAGGTAGTGAAGGTCCCCAAAAAGCACTGGGCAGCAAGAAGACTTGCTGGCCCAGTAGGAGAGGGCAGGAAAGGCTGGTGTGGTGGAGGAGAGGAGCATGCAGGGCTGTCTGGAGGTCCACAGTGGGGAGACAGTCCCTACCCTACCCTCCCAAGCTTTAACTCACAAAGTACACAGCTCCAAAACTTCCATGGCCAATCTCGCGGAGGTCAGAAAAGAGCTTTTCTGGGTCATCCTTGAAGAAAAGTTCAGCCACATCGGGGTCCTTCAGGCTTCCGGCCCGGCCCCCAGCTGGCATGGTGGCCCCTGGGGGCCCAGAGAGTGGGGCTTGACCTGGTGAAGAGAAGGGACCCTTAGAACAAAGACTGGGCCCTCAGAGAAAGAAAGGAACCAGCCCCTCAAGTTTCTGCTTTCTCCCCTGGTTCTGACAAGGGGGAGGCACTACTAAGGAAGGGAAGGGGGAGATTAGGAACAACATCAAAGCTCCAAAAAAAAAAGAAAGAAAAAAAAAGAAGTTGCTCTGGCAACCAGAGTACGGGGGGCTTGGTCGCTGGAGTCCCTAAAACTGAAAGAAGACTGGGAGTTCAGCATCCTCACCAACACTCTCAGCCCTCAACAAGTTTCATTTCCCCATAACTCCTAAATCTCCCCTCAAGAATAAAGATTCTGCCTCCCAGCTAGAGCCCCATGTCCCCAAGTGTCCTATCCCACAAGTCCCATGCCCCAAATATTTCCAGGCACCTTCCCATTCCCCTTGGCGTGGAGGCCCCCTCCTCCCTCAACCTCTCACATTCTGGAAGAGAGCAGGAAATAGCCAGGCCGGAGGCAGTGGAAATCCGGCCATTGTTACAAGTGGGTACTGGCCCACAGGGGCCAGGAGGTTTGCTCTCAAAAGCGGCCAGGGATGCTGTGGCAGGCAGGAGATCCAGAATGGGAGGACAGAGAGAAATGGCATCTGGCTCTGTGGGCTTACAATCTGGGCTGCCTTACTTGTCCAGTCCGATGGCATACCCATCACACACTTACGTGACACTGGTGGCATAAAGAACATGTAATGAGCATGTGTAGTAAGCACCTTCTGTGCATTATGTCATTCAATCCTCACCACAACTTTATGAGGTGTAACTACTACCCTTATCTACTTCAACAGCCCTATACAATAAGAAGGGAAGGATCGTTATCACCATTTCACAGATGAGATTGCTGAGGCTTAGAAAGGAAGGACTTCTCCAAGGCCAGCGAACAGGCTCTTCTCTCCAGTCAGGTCTGTGTACTCATTTACTCTCTCAAAAACTCACCCCAAGCTCAACTCCCTCCTGCAGGAAGCCTCCCCTGACTACCTCAGCTCTTGGAGAGAGCTTCTAGAGCCCACAGTCAGAAAAATATTGAAAACTACAGCAATACACATCAGTCAAGACCCCCCACCCCCCAGGGGATTCCACGCCAGGCGCCCGGATAAGCACTTGTTGGAATTTAGGGACAAAGGAGTTTTCAGTGGCACTGGGCTCCCAGGGCAGAGTCCTAGCTCCTTGAAAGCTCCTAACAATTGAACATGCAATTATATCCTGTTGAGCATTGTTTCCTGTTGCGTTGTTCATTTTGTCTCCTCAGCCCAACTGGAAGCTGGAGGGCAAGAAGTAAGCCCGCCTTTCTGGTGGGCCCCCAGGGTGCAGAGGGCTCAGAATAGCCTGGGAGATTGATTGACTGCCCTCAGCCCAGCCCCAAGCAGCTCCCAGGTCCTGTTCTCCATTCTCCTGCCAGTTACCCTGCCAAGCACCCCTCACCCCCACCACACACCCACACACAAAGGCAGGTGCTCACAACTTGCCAAAGGAATGTTCTTGACCTCTTTACCAGCAACCAGCCAAGAATGCCAACCGAGGACCCCAGGTCACATATAAGAAATGCCAGGAAACACAAGGGGCCTCTTCCTCAAATTACAAACATCTGAGTGATTACCAGGGTCTGTGCTAAATCACAACTACCTTCTAAAATGGACAATGTTACCTCCATGCTATAGACAAGGAAACCCAAGCCTGTCCACCCTAAGCTACACTACCAACGCAATTCATCCACAGTGGACAGCAACAGGGCTTTGAGTAAGTTCCTTAACACTTGGTCTTCTCTTCAGTAAAATGGATTACAGTGTAGAGCTGTTGTGAAATTTTAAATGAGATCTCATACTTAGGAACATTATGCAGACACTCAGCATATGGATTTTCCTTCCCTGCCTCCAAAGTCATCACCACAAGGCTTAAATACTTTGGGGATCATTCTACCCCCTGGCAGCTTGGCTTTAACTGTTAAGAGACATCACTATCATTTGTCAGAAGACACAGCCCTCTTAGGAACCCAGGCCAAAGACGGGGATCAGGGTAAAGATGAAGGTCACAGTAGAGACAGAAACCCATGAGGCAGAAGGCAGGAGCCAGAGCCTCCCATCATTCCGGTTCTGAGAACAGCCCTCCTAAAAAGGATGCTCTTCTCCCTCCCATTCTTCAATCTCACCCCAACCCATTCTACTCCAGACCCCCAGCTAAATCTAGGAATAGAAGAAAAGAGATGACAAGAGACAGGTATGGAGCAGGGGCAAGACTTGATCAAGGACCTGAGTTCAAATTCTGATTCTGCCACTGTGTGACCTTGGGCAACCTCTCTGGGCCTCAATATGCTCAACTGTAAAATGGGAAGACAGCAACAAAACAGCCCCCCACCACATGAATGGGAGGAGAGATCACATGAGAGAATGGACCTAAAGCACTTTGTAAATGATAAATCTTCTGACAAATGAGATTACTTATACCATCATAGCAATAGATTCAGTTCAGTTCAGAAGGTAACAATAGGTGAGGGGAAATACTGCCAAGAACCCCCAAACACAAAGGTACACATACACTTCCTCGAAAGGACAAGACCAAGCCTAAAGAACAGATAAGCAGACCCATTACCGGGAGCAGAAGTCTGGGAATTAACACCCCAAAGGAAAGAGAGTTACAATCATGAAGCAGTAGCTGTGAGGGACAAAGTGAACGGGGAGATGACCAGAAGGGTGCAAATCCATCTGATTAGCTCAAGGACTATAGGGCGTGACCCCGGGTGACATGACAGACCCTGTCATCTGAGGTCCCCCATCAACTAGACATAAGGAGGGGAAGAGGAAGGGGAAGAAGGTGGCAGCAGAAGGCAAGACTAGCCAGAGGCTGAACACTGGCTCAGCAGGCTTCCCCATCCCGAGGAGAGTCTATCCAGGCCCAGCTTTCCAGAAAGCAACCTTTCTTCTCAAGCTAGACACAGAGACCCGCGCCCCTGCACCCCGTGTCTCACCTGGTAGGGGTCACTGTGGTGCCCCAGCGCTTCCGCTTCCTCCTGGGGTCCTCCAGCGGCTCTGCCAAGCAGGGAGAGGGGCAAGGAGACCTTTCCCCTCGCCACCTCTTCCTCGGCTTTCGCTCTTCCTGAGGGGCGGGCCCGGGAAGCCTCCCCTGGAGGGGAGGGGGTGACAACCTGGTCTGACCTCGCGGTCCAGTCCTCCTCCTCCTCGAGGGCGACAGTTGCTGAATCCCGGATTTCTGATTGTGGGGTCTGAACCCCAGATATGTGAACGGGGGGAGGCTGAATCTGATATTTGAATTCGTGGGGAATGAACCCCGGACACTGGTGCGCACGGGGTGCTGAACCCCAGATTTTTGAAATCCTATGAAACAGGGCCCCAGGTTTAGAGAGGTTGGGACCCGAGTCCCGGATATCTGGAATCTCAGGGGCAGATACCCGGATATCTGAGAAGCGTGGGGTCAAGCCCGGAAATTCGAGACCAGGGGACTGAGTCCCAGGTCTTCGGCCACCGACAGGGGGCCTACCCGAGGACGNAAAAAAATAAATAAATAAATAAAAATAGAGTTGCCATATGATCCAGCAATCCCACTCCTGGGCATATATCCAGACAAAACTACAATTCAAGAAGACACATGCACCCCACAACAGCCAAGACCTGGAAACAACCTAAATACTTACTACTCAGCCATAAAAAGAATGAAATAATGCCATTTGCAGCAACTTGGATGGACCTAGAGATGATCACACCAAGTGAAGTCAAGTCAGAAAGAGAAAGACAAATGCCATACGATATCATTTATATGCAGAATCTAAAATACAACACAAATGAACATATCTACGAAACAGAAACAGACTCACAAACATAGAGAACAGACTTGTGTTTGCCAAGGGAAAGTGGGGGCGGGGTCGGGTTGAGAGTCTGGGGTTAGCCAAGGCAAACTATTATATATAGGATGTATAAACAACAAGGTCCTACTGTATAGCACAGGACACTATATTCAATATTCTGTGATAAACCATAATGGAAAAGAATATGAAAAAGAATATATATATGTATAACTGAATCACTCTGATGTACAGCATACATTAACACAACACTGTAAATCAACTGTACTTCAATTAAAAAAGAAAATGCAAAACAGAAACGTAATTAGATATCACTTCACACTGACTGGGATGGCTATAGTCAAAAAACAGGCAATAACCAGTGTTGGTGAGAATGTGAAGAAATTAGAACTCTTATACACTGATGGAAGGAATATAAAATGGTATAGTTATTTTGGAAAACAGTCTAGCAGTTCTTTACACATAGAGTTACTATATGACTCAGAAACTCCATTTCTAGGTATATACTCAAAAGAAATGAAAACACAGAATAATGCAATAACTTGTACATTAGTGTTTACAGCAGCATCATTCATAATAGGTAAGAAATGGAAACAATTCAAATGTCAATCAGCTGATGAATGGATAAATGTGAAATATGCATATACTGAATGCCTTTCAGCAGTAAAAATAAATTAAGTATTAACGTATCATACAATATGGATGAACCTTGAAAACATTATGCTAATCACAAAAGACAACATATTATATGAAATGTCCAGAAAAGATATATCTTCAGAGATAAAAAGTATTACTGGTTGCCTAGGGCTAGAAGGTTAGGAGAAAAAAGGAAGTACATGCTAATGGGGACAGGATTTCTTTGTCAGGTAATGAAACTGTTCTAGAATGGACAGTAGTAACAGTTGCACATTTTTTAAATATAAAAAAGCCATTTACTTGTACATTTTAAATAAGGTGTACTTTATGGTTATGTGAATCTTTTACATATATATATATATATGTATTTTACATAAAAAGACAGGAAAAAATGTTCCAAGTCTGTATATATCATATACATTCCTTTACTCTTGCTCTCTGATCACACACGCGTACACCTGACAATATAAAGACCTACTCTCACCTGGCAATATATGTATATGTGCCTCCCTACACATATACATATTGATTCCATGGAGAATCTTAGAACAAGTGTTGGAAAGGACCACAGAAGTNACATTCCTTTACTCTTGCTCTCTGATCACACACGCGTACACCTGACAATATAAAGACCTACTCTCACCTGGCAATATATGTATATGTGCCTCCCTACACATATACATATTGATTCCATGGAGAATCTTAGAACAAGTGTTGGAAAGGACCACAGAAGTCTAAGAATTCCACTTTTCTCTCCTCCTCCATTTCCACAGTCTTTAGATAAGGAACCTGAGGCCAAATCTCACCCAGGAATTAATGGCACCCCCAACTCACTCTCACTCATCATTTTCCCAGAAGACTTAAGCAATTTGGGAATGGAAGATGTCTAATTTTTCTGTATACTTCATAGCACACAGAGCTGTATCAGGCACTAAAGACACTAGGTAAAATAAATAGAACATGCTTCTCTCATATCCCCGAGGAAAAAAGAAGGTGCCTCTAACAGAAGCCCCAAGGGGTGAAGAGGATTGAGAAAGAACTTTAGGTCAAATCTTGCCAATTTCACCACACCTCCAAGGATAGAATCAAAGAACCCTCAAAGCTGGAAAGGGACAGAGAAAACATTTATGGAGAATCTACACAGTGGGCATTGTGTACACTGAAATTATCTAGTCCTATTATAGCAGAAGTGATTAAGCCCCAGAGATGTGGCCAAGGTCACCAGGATGGTGAGGTCAGAGGCAGGGCCCCATCCGTGAGTGTTCTGATATCCAACCCCACAATTCCTCCTTGGTCTCACCTTTCAATCCCATCCGACTACCCTGGACCTGGGCTTGGAATGTCTGGGTCTTGTTCCTGTCTGGACCATCTCCGAAGTTCAAGGTGGTCAGTAAGCCCACGATATGAGACCCACGCCCCTTCCCTGTGACTGTCCCATTCACGGGGCACAGGGTCAGCTGGCCAAAAGATCTCAAGAAGGAGACCCAGTCCTGTGTGCAAAAAGGTGAGGAGAGGTGAGAGGAGATTAGCAGCAAGAAGTGGCCTGCAGGGGATGGATGAGCAGGAGAGTGTGTACTCACCTGGGGGATGTCAGGGCTGCGCAGGTCAGTTCTGTGGGTGAGGAGGAAGCCACCAAGACCCAGACCAGAAAGACCAAGAAGCAGCAGGATCAAAGTGGCACAGACCAGAGGTGGGTGGTGGGCCAGGCAGAAATGCAGGTAGTGCCCTGCCTGGCAGTTGCCCATGGGGAGCAGAGGGGTCTGAGCCTCCGGGAAGAGCCTGCTGGAGGAGAGGAAGGGAGAACTGGACAAGAGCCTGCCAGTAAGAAGGCACTTACCCATTTCATTCAAAGGGAAGTTAAAGCATCGGGAAGACAAGGGACTTGTCCAAGGCTACACAGCCAGTCAGTGTGGCAGAGCCAGGACAGGAATCCGAGGCTCTTAACTCTGAGTGTTCATCTCCATGCACCACTCAATAAATGTTTGCTGAATTTCATTTCTGAAGTAATCAAGGCGGAAGTAGAGCAGAGTACACTGTGCTGGAAAAAGGAACTCAAAAAGGAGAATTCTCCAGGGGAGAAATTCAGGAAGCAGCTGTTTTCTGGGGCTACAGTTTGGCCAGGGTTCCAGCTGAGAGTCCAGACAAGCGTTGGACGAAAAAAACTCCACTTTGGAGCTAAACTCAACTGAAATCCTCCTCTGCCACTCACTGGCTCAAGGAGACAAATCAGCGAACCTGTATGAGTTTAAGAAATCTATGAAATGGGAGTTCTAGGAACATCAAATAGTGAGGACTAAATGGGGCAGATAAAAGTTGCCTTGCAAGAACTGAACAAATGTTCATTTCCTTTCTACTTCTCTGGGTCATATGGATCTTCAAAACCAGGTGGGACAAGGCAAAAATAACTACGGGGAAAATTGAGGTTCGGGCACTTTAACAAAGGAGTGGAAGGGCCAAAGTCTGACACCCGGCTCCCCTTCCAAGTGGAGTGCTCTTTCCCTGGCAAGAAGCGACAGCCTGATGAAAAGGAACATCTNGCATAACTACGGGGAAAATTGAGGTTCGGGCACTTTAACAAAGGAGTGGAAGGGCCAAAGACTGACACCCGGCTCCCCTTCCAAGTGGAGTGCTCTTTCCCTGGCGAGAAGCGACAGCCTGATGAAAAGGAACATCTGGAAGGTGAGATAAACAGATGGGCTGGGGGAGAAGGAGGGCTCCAGGGAAATGCAGGTGTCACCAAGGCTCAGCTCCGGCCCTGTTTCCTGTCCTGGCACATCTGGAAGGACGGAAAAGGCAGAAAGGGGGAGGGCAGAGCCAGAGGTCGGCGGCTGGCGGTGCCCCTAGGCCTCCCCTCCCCCGCCAAGCCCCTCCAGCAGAAACTCAACACCCGCATCCCTTCCCGCTCTAGCAGCGTCGGGTCTGCCCGCCGCTCGCTCTCACCGCTCGCAGCTGGGCGGAGGCCGGCGCCCCCCGCGACGTCACGCGTGGAGTCGCAAAGGGGCGGGGTCCGCGCTCCCACCCAGCCGCCCCACCCGGCCTCGGCGGGATTCGCATGCGCAGTGCTCCTGCGAGGGCCCCTCGCCCCTCCTGGTCGGGATGGGGGCGTACCAAGAGGACATCCAATGCAGGGGCAAAGGAAAAGAAAGAACGCCATGGGAGGTGACTAAAAGGGAGAGAGGCACCGGAGGTAATCCTAGAGGCATTCGGAAATAGTAATCTCTCCATCCGGGGGGGTCATGGGGGCATTTCAATGAGAATCTCGTCGCAGGCAATTTTCTTTTGCTCGTCTCTCACCCGTGCCAATAGCACAGCCCAGCCGCGCCCTAGTTCCGGGTAAAGGCTTGGGGTCCGCCCAGGGGCGGGGCTCCGGTCCCGGGACTCTGGTCTTCCGGGCCGGCGTTGGAGCACACTTTTCTCTGCAATTTAGTAGTGTCTAATAGAGAAGGCAATGGCAACCCACTCCAGTACTCTTGCCTGGAAAATCCCATGGGNGGACACGACTGAGCAACTGAACTGAACTGATTTGAATGTTTTAAAAGTATGGGCCAGTCACAAAGATAACAAGTTGCTAGCATAATTCCTAAGCTTGTTGGGTAAAAGAACAATAGTCTATTGTTGCTAAAAGTGGTTGTTTCTATTGACTTTTCTACAAAGATTAGTCAATGCCTAGTTTGAACTGTTGTTCATAAAATGAAGTGACATAAAAATGCTAATTCTAGAATTTTGATTTTACTATCAAAAAGAGTGAACATCTCTCTTATGTGGAACTTCTAGAGTCTTGAAAGTAGCTTTAGCAGGGGGAAGTGTACAGAGTTGCTTTGATATTTATTCAAACCCAGCAACACCCCTGGATAATTTCTACTTCTGGGACAAAATCTAGAAATCTATGGCAGAGAGCATTCAACCTACTACACATTATGCATTTTTGGTTTTGGGCTCTTATTTTACCTTCACTGAAGACATTACTAAAGAGAACTCAATTCAAAAGGTCATTCTCACTTCTCTGCCTATTCAAATTCTATCAGTTCTACGTGATTCAACATTCAACTATGTGTGGCCTTATCTCTTTCTCAGAATATTCCCTCTTCCTCCATATGTGTGTGGCATTTATGTTCTACATCTTTACTGAACCCTACTGTATTGCATTTTATTATTTGTTCCTAAATCACACTTTACCTAGTCTTCTCAATGAGACTAATCTCCTTGAAGAAACTTATTAGCAATCCTTTCTACGGTAAACTTTGCTGAAAAAGTTACCACAGAAAGCCCAGTATAAGTATTTTGTTTCTGACCTATTGGCCACTCTAGGTATAGATCACTCCAGAACATTATGTATCACCTAATTAACCATTTCATTTTTATTCATTGAGTCATTATTAAGGGCTCATTAAGTGCAAAGCACCACACCAGCAATATACCAAGATGATTCATGTGCAGATTCTGTCTCTATAAGGCTTGCTGCTTAAGAGGAAGAATAATTCAAGTATATATAATTATAATACACCTGGGAAAGCCATATGCAGTTAAGAGACTCATGGTTAAAGGCTTCCCATGTGCTAGGGGTGCACATGAAGGGCAAGAGGATGTCAGAATGAGACCATACCACACAAAAGACGGCTGCTGAAATCACTGCAGGCAAATGCAATGAATCCACAGGGATGAGTACAGAGTTAAAACTGATAGAAGAAATTAATAAATCTAATTAGTTTTGAAAAAAATAAACCAAGTATAAAATAATAAAGATTACTACATGTGACATTTAAGAGTTTTGATTTTATTTGAAAATTTGATTTAAAAAAAATTGATGAAAAGTTACATGTATTTTCAAAAGATTATTTGTATATCAAAATGTAATAATACGGAAGTGAGAGATAAGGGTCTGGAAAGTTGACATCTTAATTTGTGTGATAGTTTAGAGAACAAGCTTTGGAAATGGAAAGNTATTTGAAAATTTGATTTAAAAAAAATTGATGAAAAGTTACATGTATTTTCAAAAGATTATTTGTATATCAAAATGTAATAATACGGAAGTGAGAGATAAGGGTCTGGAAAGTTGACATCTTAATTTGTGTGATAGTTTAGAGAACAAGCTTTGGAAATGGAAAGTAGGAGACAGGTGAGAGATATTACAGAGGGGAATCAATAGAACATGTAGGCATCAACCTTCAGCAAACACCCCACCTTCTTCAAGGACCACAGTGGAGATGAAAAATAGATTTTGCCTTAATGAAGAAAAGTAGATGATCAGAGTTTTCAGGGATAAAAAAATATATAGAGAATTCCTTTACCAATATCTTTCAAATAAGAAAAATTATGTACTAAAGAGGATATTTTCTTTACAAGGAGGCAAAAAAGTAAGTTTTAAAAGAAATATTTCAGAATAAAAAAGATAAGGAGTTGAATGCATTAAAAAGAAATTTAAAGGAATCAAATATTATAGCAAAGAAGAACTCCATCTTAGGCCAAGAAAATGTTAAAAGATGGTAACTTGGGTGTCGGTTTTTTATTTAGTTACACATTGAATATATTGAAAAGATATTAATTTGGATAACAAAACTATGCAGCTACACATTCTAAAGCAAACACAGGTCTATGTACCAAAAGCATGTATAAACAATTATCTCATGAGCCAAATGAGTATTAAATGCTAAAATTCTGATTATCCTTTATGCTATTTCTATTTCTTGTCTTTTTGTTTAATGGCAAACAACAGTATACTTTTAGAGAATCTCTGTGAATTTAATACATATGATTCTGGTATTATAGTACATTATTAATTATTTTGGAAAGATTAATGTTTTTAACTAGGGTAAAATGAAAAAAAAATGGGAGGGGTTGTAAATCTAACAAAGAGATGTTCAACTTCAAAGCAAAATAATGTGAATTGAAAAGAAATCAAAGTAGGAGACAATGTTAAAAGTTATCAAAAATAAACTGCCCGTATATTAAGCATGTATAACCCCATGGCCTGTAGCTTGCCAGGTTCCTCTGTCCATAGAATTCTGCAGGCAAGAATATTAAAGTGGGTTGCCATTCCTTCCCTCCAGGGGTTTACTTAGTAGGCTGATCTCTATTAACTTGTATTGACTAAGGTAGGACATTAATATACACAAATTTTCTATGTAACAACTCTTTTCTCCCACAGAATATTTTATCATAATTGAGCATGTATCTGAGGAAGCTACTTCTTAAGCATACTTGATGCAATTTGTGCTATAGGTAAGAAATTGACTGCAGAAGGCTTGTATATCAGTGAAAGGGACATAAATATTTGGCCATTCAGCCCACTTCTGAGACCATACAAATATACTGTGTCTATATATTCATTTCAACATATTTGATAGATCAAGATGCTATTCAGTCATTTAACATTTCTCAGCCATGAGACCATACAAATATATGTGCATATATTAGAGACTATGTATATATAATGTATATATTACATGATATTTTATTATAAATTATAAAACACTATCTACATCCATCTTAAATCTCTTGATCTTAGTGTTATTCTCTAATTGTCAACCATTATTCAAAAAGACAAAAGCAGATGTAATGTGTGGCATTAATAAATAGGGACAGTGTCCAAATTTTACAGATCAAAAGCTCAGTAATTTTCTTCACCTCTCATTGGCTTGTTTCTCTGCCTCCTGGAAAAACCAAGGAAAGAGTTGGTAGAAGCCACTTACTCTTGAGAGGAAAATTTTATTTCCTTACAGGAATCCTTTAACATAAAAATAGGCATATCTTTTGTGAATTTCTTGTACAAAAGATAGATACCACTGTTGTATTGGGAAAAATGAATTATTCACCATAATTAATTCTTTTTATTCCAAAACCACCTAATATCATCTCAATTCAAGTCCATTAATTACACATACCATTACAGTTCTGATTAGTAGTGAGGTTGTTGTTGAAAAACAGAGTATTTTACTGGCTCAAGTACTTATGGGCAGATACAAATACAACTCAGCATGAAATTATATACTCTTTGTGACTAAGTATGATAGTGAGGAAAATTATTTCTCTTCCTTACATTTATTTATATCAGGATAAAATTACATGCTGGCTTTCAGAATTCATATTTAATGAAAACATTTACTTTCGAAGGAGGTCTTCTTTTATTCTACCATCATCCATAAAGCAATNTTTGTGACTAAGTATGATAGTGAGGAAAATTATTTCTCTTCCTTACATTTATTTATATCAGGATAAAATTACATGCTGGCTTTCAGAATTCATATTTAATGAAAACATTTACTTTCGAAGGAGGTCTTCTTTTATTCTACCATCATCCATAAAGCAATGCACTTTAGGGCTCCATGTTATGGAATGTAGTACAGATAAGGATGAAATGAAAGAATTAATCTAACACATGCCTTCCCAGTACAACACAGAAGACAAAACGAAATCACAGAAAAAGCACAATTTAACATTTCTTTGTAAACCAAGAAAAGTTGACCAAATAATTTCCAAAAAATTATGGGTCCCTAAAAGTTGAATTTAAATTCCCTGAAAGGTAAGGATTTATGAATTTATTACTGATGAAAGGAGATAGCAAGTGCCTTACACCTGGATATTTGCAGACATCAGGAAAGGCTTATCTGTGGAGCAGTTCTTAAGATCCTTTACCCATCCAAGACTATTTGCTGAATCCATCGTGGAAAACAGATGGAGGTGCTCACTTGTGGATAGCAACATAATTATATTAAATCATAGTGATTTTGCCAGGAGAAGGGAAATGCATAATGCACTTGCTTAAATCTAATTGCTTTTTGCAGAACCATGAAGATACAAGAGTGTGCATGGATGCATGCAGACTCTCCCTTCACATCTGGAGCATCAAGAAAATGCTAACTTCAAATATGCTGTTACTATCCTTAGCGCTGCTATCAACCCCACATTTTTCAAAACAGAAAGAACATTATGGTAACAATCTTTTTGGCCCTTATCCTTCTTGCTTCCTGATTCCATGACAATCATGGCAGATTTTATTGGCTGTAGTGAATATGCAGACATTTTCTCCCCATATAAAGGAACAGGTANTCACTTATAAGTACATTTCTGTGTGTGTGTGTGTTTATGTGTTCATGTGTGTATTCGTGTGTGTGTGTGTCCAGCCACACAAGTCCTGGATCCTGAGGATAAATGTCAGACACAACCTTTTGGAAACTCTTTATGTGGATGTGCACACAATAAATATTAGAATTCCTGAGTGAATAATCTTACAAGCATACCATACCTCTGGGAGTAAGACAGACTGACCCATTTTTACCAAGAAAAAAGGCAAACAAAAGGGAAAAAAAAAAGGATTGTTGGACTTATGTGGGACACAACCCTGTTGAGTGCATCCTGGTACCAGAAACCAGAGCACTAAGCCCCAAACCCATTGCTTCCCACCAGTGGCTGCCTTTTAAAGTAGTTTCGGCAGCTAATTTTCCCTTCCTCTCTTAAGAAGCCTCTCTTGTCATCCCAAATGATTCTGGGGAAAATGGCACTGAACCTAAGACACTACTTAATAGGAATGTTGTAAACACTGGAAAAGTATTCAAAGAAGAAACAGAAAATGCAGATTCTCTCCTCCGTGTGTGTGTGTGTTTTGTGCCCTCAGTAACTGAGGGCACAAAACAATCCCTTAAACATTCCGAACCTCGGTTTCCTTATTTGCAAGTTGGAGATGTGAACGCTGCCCTCCCTCAGGCCTGGAGAATCCAGGGCCTTCCCAATGCCCCCTGCACACCCATACGGCTCTCCATCATCTGCTCGCCATCATCTGCTCTCCATAAGATCCTGAGATACCAGAGCTTCTCTGCCCTCAGGGATGAAGGAGACAAACCTATGCAAGGCCAAATTCGAGCTGGTCCTCAGGGATGTGAAAGGCCAAGCACAGGGACTGGTAGCTAATTGGCGAGATCCGGGAGAGTCCAGCTCTTGCCACAGTCCTGGATGCACCTTTGAAAGTGCTTTATAAGTCAAATATACTACGGAATGTACTGCTATTACTGCAGAAGGAGTTCTCATTGTTCAGTCACTAAGTCATAGACCAACTCTTTGTGACCCCATGGACTGCAGCATGCCAAGCTTCCCTGTCCTTCATCATCTCCTGAAGTTTGCTCGTTTATTGAGTCAGTGATGCAATCTATATGCAGTTCTTACTCAGTTCAGCTCAGTTCAGTTGCTCAGTTGTGTCTGACCCTTTGAGACCCCATGGGCTGCAGCACGCCAGGCCTCCCTGTCCATCCTCAACTCCTGGAGCTTGCTCAAACTCATATCCATTGAGTCGGTGATACCATCCAACCATCTCATCCTCTGTCTTCCCCTTTTCCTCCTGCCCTCAATCTTTCCCAGCATCAGGATCTTTTCAAATGAGTCAGCTCTTCGCATCAGGTGGTCAAAGTATTGGAATTTCAGCTTCAACATCAGTCCTTCCAATAAACACCCAGGTCTGATCTCCTCTAGGATGGACTGGTTCAGTCTCCTTTCAGTCTAAGGCACTCTCAAGAGTCTTCTCCAAAACCACAGTTCAAAAGCATCAGTTCTTCGGTGCTCAGCTTTCTTCACAGTCCAACTCTCACATTCATACATGACCACTGGAAAAACCATAGCCTGATGAGACGGACCTTTGTTGGCAAAGTAATGTCTCTGCTTTTTAATATGCTGTCTTAAGTTGTAGTCATTAACCACAAGAATTATCCCACGGTGTTTGAAAATAACCCCACCTATCAATCAGTTTGATGAACATTGCTTTTCCATTTTGTGCTGACCCATACCTCTGTCTTCTTGTGCTGTTGTCTGATGGATGAGAATTTTTATATTCTTACTCACTCACCTCACAGGATTTCTCTTCCATTGTTGATTTTGCTTGGAAGGTGAGGGCAGCAGCCACTCTGAACTTTGCTTTGTAACATCCAGGATGTTTGTCACTATATTATGTTGTGGAGGTTTAAATAATATTTATTTAAATACAATTTATTTGACACCCACAAGTCACATATAATACTTGAAGAAGATAGATAAGCATGTCCCAAAGCCAAATAAGAATGGTGAACTATCTCATTCCCTCCCTCTGGCTCTTGCTCTCTCTCTCTCACACACACACACACACACACACA
>SJYV01056333.1:1467732-1487343 GCA_006410875.1 Neotragus pygmaeus
TGCAGGAGACCCCGGTTCAATTCCTGGGTCAGGAAGCTCCCCTGGAGAAGGGATAGGCTACCCACTCCAGTGTTTTTGGACTTCTCTGGTGGCTCAGCTAGCAAAGACTCTGCCTGCAATGCAGGAGACCTGGGTTCGATCCCTGGGTTGGGAAGATCCCTTGGAGAAGGGAAAGGTTACCCACTCTAGTATTCTGGTCTGGAGAATTCCATGGACTGTATAGACCATGAGGTGGCAAAGAGTCAGACACAACCCAGTGACTTTCACTTTCATCCTGGTTTCGTTGTACTAAGACATTATTTTACCCTTTTCTTCTTAGTTTGTGTGTGTGCGTGTGTGTCAAAGGCTGTGAGTATGTCACATTTAGAGAGCTTAAGTGACAGATGACCAGCCAAAGGACACTTAGGCTTCACTCCTGTCTCTTCAGGCCCAGGAGCCTCAACTCAGCTTTCCATGTGAAATCAGTCTGAGGAGGAGAACCTGTGAATGACTGAGGTTTGAGACTCAGCCTTCTCACACACGAAATGTACAACATCAGAGAAACCATCTGCTGTGTGCCTCAGCACCCTCACCTAAAGGTGGGGATCGTAACATGCCCCTCTAGAATGTTCACAGAAAGTATTTTACCCATGACACCACATTGAAAGTGCTGGCTACACTTTAAAGGGCTAAGCACGAGTTTAGCCAAAGCACATTACTTGTTAGAGATTTTAGATCAACATCCAACTAGGCATTTATTTTAAAATACAAAACAGACAATGAAGGTTCTAGGACAGAAAGGAGATTCCTGCAGGTTTGTGGGTGGGTAGGAATAGTGCTAAGGAACAGGTTTCAAGGGAGGGCGTGTGTGGAACGGAACCTTCCTGGTGCAGAAGGCAGCAGGAGGGCGTTACCCCGGAAGAGAAACGCAGAGGGAACAGCAGCTCACGTGCCAGAGGCCTGGTTGGTCCTGCCTGACTTGAGGTGGGAGTAATGACGGACCAGAAGGTCCTGGTTTAAGTCGTGCCGAAGAGACCTCTGGGCTCTTATCTCTGCCTCTGCATTCAGTCTCTTGCAATATCACGTCATGTAACCTCCGGAAGGGAGAAGGGAATGGCAACCCACTCCAGTATTCTTGCCCGGAGAATCCTGTGGACAGAGGAGCTTGGCGGGCTGCAGTCCATGGGGTTGCAAAAGAGTCAGACACGACTGAGCAACTAACACACACACAACCTCTGGAAATCTTCTTGTACACTTGAGAGAGAATAAGAAGGGGGAAAGAAAAGCAAATAACATTTCAGTAGTATTTAAAAACATTCGTTTTGACCTCACAGATACCGTGGATAGATAGAAAACCTCCAGGGACCACATTTTGAGAACTGCTGTCCTAGATCATTCTTCAGACACTTGTCGATTTAACAATAAGAAAAATATTTATGTTTGGGTTAAGGTACAATCACCACACTATAGTCAGTGGTAATGTCAACCCCACAACCGGCCAGGATTACAATGGCTGGGGGTGTTGCCCCAGTTTGGCCCAGGGCAGCAGGGGGACTCTCAGGGACTCCCCTCTTTTAGGCTGACTCACTGGCCTTGGGCCAGCAAGGTCAGCTGGGAGGGAAGTGTGAGGATGGCCCCCAGAGACAGCAGCAGCCCCCACTGACTGGGCTTCCCCACTCACAACAGCTGTTTCTGGATTCACACAACTCACCCGCTGTGCTGTTTGCCTTTGAAAAGGCAGTCTGAGCAGTCTTCAAGTTTTAATAGTGTCGCTGACATGATTTTTCAAAAGGTCTGCCTTGCACAGGCTTGAAAAATTGAGATGTAATTGACATACAGCATTGTGTAAGTTTAACAGTTACGATGTGTTGATTTCATACATTTATATATCAAAGGATGATTACCACCTTAGCGTTAGCTAACACCTCTATAATGTCATATAATTATCATTTCTCTCTTTTTTTGTGGTAAGAGCAATTAAAATGTAATCTTCTAGGAACTGTGACGTTTAGAATACAGATACTATAATCACTATCCTGTGTGTTAGATCTCCAAGACATTTTATCTGCTAGTTCTGGGGGCTCAGATGGTAAAGAATCCACCTGCAGTGCAGGAGGCCTGGGTTCGATCCCTGTGAAGATCCCCTGGAGAATGGAATGGCTACCCACTCCAGTATTCTAGCCAGGAGAATTCTGTGGTTGGAGGAGCCTGGTGGGCTACAGTCCCTGGGGTCCCAAAGATTCATACATGACTGAGTGACTAACACTTTCACTTTCCTAATTTGTATGTTGAATAAGATTTCTCCCATTCCCCACTCCCCACCTACCCTCACCCTTCTACTTTCTGTTTTCATGAGTTTAGCTCCTTTAGATTCCACATGTAAGCGGTGTCATACAATATTTATCTTTCTCTGTTTGACGTATCTTACTTAGTATAACGCCGTTAAGGTCTTTCCCATTCACAATACCAGCAAAAACAATAAAATAGGAATACGTGTAACCAAGGACATGAATATGAAAACCACAAGACTTTGATGGAAGAAATTGAAGAAAACACAAACAAATGAAAAGATATTCCATGTTCATAGGTTGGAAGGATCAATATTGTTAAAAATGNGAAGGAAATGGCAACCCACTCCAGTGTTCTTGCCTGGAGAATCCCAGAGATGGGGGAGCCTGGTGGGCTGCCATCTGTAGGGTCGCACAGAGTTGGACACGACTGAAGCGACTTAGCAGCAGCAATGGCACCCCACTCCAGTACTCTTGCCAGGAAAATCCCATGGACGGAGGAGCCTGGTGGGCTGGAGTCCACGGGGTCGCGAAGAGTCGGACACAACTGAGTGACTTCACTTTCACTTTCACGCATTGGAGAAGGAAATGGCAAACCACTCCAGTGTTCTTGCCTGGAGAATCCCAGGGACGGGGGAGCCTGGTAGGCTGCCGTCTATGGGGTCACACAGAGTCGGACACGACTGAAGCGACTTAGCGGCAGCAGTGTCTACACCTCAGGCTTGGTCCATGGCTTTTAGTGACCCCTTGATGCATCGGATCCTACAGCTGCAAGGCTGCTCAGTAGAGACCATCTGCTTTCACTTCTGCTCGCATTTTAGAGATGAGAACAGGAGGTCCATCTTAACCTGACAGGACACATGGAACCAATAACTTTGGGTTCAAATCTTGACTCTGTCCCTGCCCCTACATAAAACATAACCGTGCTCTTCTGGGGACTGAGTTTACTTCTGTTAAAGGGGATCATCTTATCTGTCTCACTGTTTGAATGGGAAGATTAAGAGAGAAAGTGTGGGAAAACGTGTGCCCACTGAGCACACAACCATGACTGGACAAATACTGTATGAAACAGAATCTGAGTATTCAACTCTGCTGAGGCTTCCTTAAAGCAGAGACTATGTCCTTTCTGTACCACCACCCCCAAAAGTTTATAGCTCAAAATCCTCTCGTATATGTTGTTTAGTCCTTAAGCCATGTCCAACTTTTTTGCAACCCCATGGACTGTAGCCTGCTAGGTTATTTTTGTCCATGGGATTTCCCAGGCAACCAGTACTGGGGTGGGTTGCCATTTCCTTCTCCACAGGATCTCCCTCCCCCAACCTCGGATCCAACCCTCATCTCCTGCATTGGCAGGTGGATTCTTTACACTGAGCCACCAGGGAAGCTCCTCATATATATAGTCAAGTGATGTTCAACAAAGTGCCAAGACCATTCAGTGGAGAAAAGCCTGTCTTTCCAACAAATGGTTTTAGGAAAACTGGATATCCACATGCAAAAGAAGGAAATTAAACTCATACTTCACACCCTATGTAAAAGTTAATTCAAAATCCATGAAAGAACTAAATGTAAAAGATGAAACTATACAAATGTTGAAGAAAACATAAANATGTACCACAGCTTTCTTATCCATTCATCTGCCGATGGACATCTAGGTTGCTTCCATGTCCTGGCTATTTTAAACAGTGCTGTGATGAACATTGGGGTACACGTGTCTCAGACAGGGTTTTAAATATGGTTATTTGATAGATTTATAAGGATTCTCAGGTGGGCCATTGGTAAAGAATTCAGTTGCCAATGCAGGAGACCCAAGAGATGTGGGTTCATTCCCTGGGTCAGGAAGATCCCTTGGAGTAGAAAATGGCAACCTTCTCTAGTATTATTGCCCGGAGAATTCTATGGGAAGAGGAGCCTGGTGGGTTATAATCCATGGAATCACAAAGAGTTGGACACAACTGAGTATGCACAAATATTTTATAGATTTAGGTTGATTTATTCATGAATTCAGCTCTTTATTAGGAATCAGTGTGAACATACACTAAATTTTTTATACTCTAACCTTGAATTTGCCTAAAAAATGATAATCAGTTCAGTTCAGTTGTCCAGTCGTGTCCGACTCTTTGAGACCCCATGAATCGCAGCACGCCAAGTCTCCCTGTTCATTACCATCTCTCGGAGTTCACTCAGACTCACGTCCATCGATTCTGTGATGCCATCCAGCCATCTCATCCTCGGTCGTCCCCTTCTCCTCCTGNCTCTGTGTGACCCCATAGACGGCAGCCCATGAGGCTCTGCCATCCCTGGGGTTCTCCAGGCAAGAACACTGGAGTGGGTTGCCATTTCCTTCTCCAGCAGAGGACAGCTACTGATCGTCTAGTCACGGTGGGCCTCACCCAAACAGTCAAAGAGCTTAAGAGGAAAAGACTGGAGTCCCGGGAGAAGGTGGGCTTCTCCTCCAGACGCCTTCAGAGTGGGCCCAGGGTGCCTGCTCTTCCTGGGCCTGCAGCCCAGCAGCCCGCTCCGCACACTTCAGCCTGCCAGTCCCGCAGCCCCCGCCCCACGCGCGCTCACACAGAGCCCACTGGCCCTCTCCCCCGGGGGCCCGCGCTCGGGCCGCCTCCCAGCGTCAGTCCCCCGGCAGCACGGGCTCCACTGCAGGATTCGGGGCGAGGCCACTCACTCGGACTCCCGAGTTGCTCATCTAGAAAACGGCGGCGATAATACCTACATCACAGGCTCGATGAGACGGAAGACGTGAAAGTAGTTTGTAAAAAATTGTCTCTGCAAATTATCATTTCCAACTCTCAACCTCCCAGAACACATGAAAGGCTGTGCTGTGCCGCCTTCCTCCACAGCAGGGCTCCCCCTGCCCCCCGCCCCTGGGGCCTCTGGAGTCTCTGACCGTCCAGCGCTGGCCTGCAATGGCCCCCTGCCTCCCCAGGCCTNGTCACTAGGAGTCGGACACGACTGAGCGACTTCACTTTCACTTTTCACTTTCAGGCATCGGAGAAGGAAATGGCAAGCCACTCCAGTGTTCTTGCCTGGAGAATCCCAGGGACAGCGGAGCCTGGTGGGCTGCTGTCTATGGGGTTGTATAGGGTCAGACATGACTGAAGTGACTTAGCAGCAGCAGCAGCAGATCATAGTGTAGATCTTTTTAATGTGTTGTTGGATTTTGTTTGCTAGTATTCTGTGTAGGATTTTTGCCTCTATGTTGATATTGGCTTGTGATTTTCTTTTTAAAAATATCTTTGCTTTTGGTATCTGGGTGATAGTTGCCTAAAGAATGAGTTTGGGAGTGTTCCTTCCTCTTCAAGTTTTTGGAAGGATAGGTGTTAGTTCTGTAAATATTTATAGAATGTGCCTATAAAGCCATCTGGTCCTAGATTTTTGTTTGTTGGAAGATTCTTAATCGCAGTTTCAATTTCATTACTTGTGATTGATCTATTCATATTTTCTGTTTCTTCTTTGCTCAATCTTGGAAGTTTGTACCTTTCTAAGAATTTGTCCATTTTATTCTCAAAAAATTGCTTTTAGCAGTCTGTTATGATCCTTTGTACTTCTGTGGTATCAGTTGTAACTTCTCCTTTTTCATTTCTAATTTCCTTGGTTTGAGTTCTCCCTCTTTTTATTTTCTTGATGAGTCTGGATAGATTTTTGTCAATTTTGTTTAACTTCTCAAAGAACCATCTTTTAGTTCCATTGATCTTTGCCATTGTTTTCTTCATTTCTATTTCACTTCCTTCTGTTCTTTGAAATTTGTCTCCATCTACTAACTTTGAGTTTTGTTTGTTCTTCTTTCTGTAGTTGCTTTAGCCATTTTCTACACAGTTTTAGAACCTGGGAATGAGTTCTTCGTATTGGAGCCCTTTCTATGGTGTACTAAGTTGTATTCCACTGAGAAAACACTCCCTATTATGGGAAAAGGATGGAAATCTGTACACATGGCTGCTTTCCCAATGAGCTTATTGAAAGAAATATTTTATGTGGCACAAGTGGTGGTGGTTCTTTTATGCCCTTTGCTTGTCTGGACAATGATGAACCAGGTGAGCAGTGCTGGGAGGGTGCCTATGGAAATCAATGGACTGTGCAGTGGAGAGCGTGCTCAGGCATGGTTTGAGGGTGCCTTTAGTCATATCTATAAGCACAGGGCTCAGTCCTGATTTCTGAGAGGTAGCTGGATGATTTCTAGGAGAAATGATCCCTGAGTAACCGGGAAGGAGAACCTAAGCAAATGCTAGGACAATAGGAATCTAGAAACCCGAGTTAAAGCATGGGGCAACAGGAATCTGCAAACAGAGGTAAGCAGGTGGGGATGCACACAGTGCTTGGGTCAAGAAGAAACTCGAATAGCAAACAATCCCTAGTGTGTGATACCTGTGCACAGACCTGGCCAAAAAGAGCTGACAGCGTGCAGGGCAGTTTCCAACACGGGAAGCCAAGGATCTTTGGTCAGGGCTTGAGTCTATTTACAGAATGTGGGGCAAGGGATGAGGAAATGCATGTTTGCACAAGGTATCAAAATAGCATGAACCCAGGATCAGGCTGAACTTGCCAAGAAGGCCAGAAAAGAGGACAGCTCTTGTGGTCGTCTGGGCAGGACCTGCATCATCTAGCCAGGACTCAGACCCACAGAAGAGGGTCCCAAGAACAGAGAGCAGGATGTGGTGTTATCTGAGGTCAGCTAAAGGAGGACTGACAGCCAGCAAACTTTCAAGAAGATAAAGAGGTTCTAGTGAGATGAATCATAAAATACCCAGGAGAGCATTAGAGCCGCTTGGCTCAGACAGAGTCCCCTACTCCATAGATCTTTTCTTCTGAACAGTTTCTAGAAACCCAATTGCCCCTTCCTCAGGGTTTAGCCCACAGGCACTAGAGGATCTCTTCTGGCTTGGGAAGCTCTGTGTCTCTTGGGGAGGAGAGGGAGGCATTCTCCCCCTTCGCCTTGGTATATTGGAATCTGAATTTGGAGAGAAGTCATGGTCTGTGAGTGAAGTTCTGTTGGGGTGTTTGTTTCTGGACCTTTGGGGTTGAATGCTGCAAGAGTGATGATCACCCTGCAGCAGCTTATCTTCCCAGTTTGAATCTTCTCCTTTAATATTCAGTCCCTTTCACTTTTCTGTGAAGAAGTAGGGATCCAGTCATGTAAGCCCTGAGGAAAAAAATAACATTAGTTTACTGATTTATTGACTCCTTTGCTCATTCATCCAGTGAAGGCTTATTAAAAACCGGAATTGATGCTTTTGAACTGTGGTGCTGGAGAAGACTCTTGAGAGTCCCTTGGACTGCAAGACAATCCAACCAGTCCATCCTAAAGGAGACCAGTCCTGGGTGTTCATTGGAAGGACTGACGTTGAAGCTGAAACTCCAATACTTTGGCCACCTGACGTGAAGAGCTGACTCATTTGAAAAGACTCTGATGCTGGGAAAGATTGAAGGCAGGAGGAAAAGGGGACGACAGAGGATGAGATGGTTGGATGGCATCACCGACTCAATGGACATGGGTTTGGGTGGACTCTGGGAGTTGGTGATGGACAGGGATGCCTGGCATACTGTGGTTCATGGGGTTGCAAAGAGTCGGACACGATTGAGTGACTGAACTGAAACTGGAACTGAATGACTAATGGTGTTGAACAGTTTTCATGGGCTTGTTTCTTATTTGGTGAAAAAAAGAGAAAGACAGTAAATTGTCTAGGCAGGGACACAGGGCCAGTATAACTACTGTAGGGAGGTAGGTGGCAATAGTAATTTTGCTTTGTCCTAAAAAGGAATTTGTTACTAATGTAATTTGAAAACTTCTTTTTCATCTGTGGCTTCAGTTATTATCTATACACTGATGATTCAAACATCCCTACCTCTAAGCCATATGCTGAAGTTAAGTTTAATGTTCCTATTTTCATATTTTTACTATGAAGCTCCATTCATTCAACATACATTTGTTGGGTTCCCAGTGTGCGCTATGGACTGTTCTAAGTGCTGGGGATCCAGTAGTGAATAAACCAAACAGATCTTTAGCCTAAAGAATTTATATACTTGTTTACACTTGGTGTAGTACAGGGACTTAATATGTTCAAAAACTGAACTCATGGAGCAACATCAGTGAAAAGGATGGAGTCAGTACCTCCAGCAGCCTGTACCTCCCCAGAATTACACCAAAAAAAAAAAAACAGCAAAAACTGTCTGAATGTACATGACGGAGATATTCTGGACAGGTATTTCATGTTCAGTGATGCTGAGCAGAACCTTAGTTCCATCTAAATAAATATATGAATTTAAAGTTAGGTTCTCCAGACAGAGGACAAATATTGTGTGATATTGTTTCTATGTGGAATCTAAGAAAATGGTACAAATGAACTTATTTACAAAACAGTAATAAGAGTCACAGATGTAGAAAACAAGCCTATGGTTACCAGGGGGAACAGAGGGAGGGATAGATTGGGAGATTGGTATTGACATATACACATAACTATATAAAAAATGGATATCTAATAAGGACCAGGGAACAATACAGCACAGGGAACAATACTCTGTAATGGCCTATATGGAAAAAGAATCTAAAAAAAAGTGGATATATATATTTGTTTTAGATTCACTTTGCTGTACAATTGAAACTAGTGCAACATTCACCCAATCTCTCAAGTAAGAAACCTCTGAGTCAGCCTTGACTCCACCCTCTTCCCTTGTCCCACGCATTCCATCCATCATCAAAATTATCTCTGGTACCCTTCCCCTCCTCTCCCTGCCTACTACCTTTGATTGTTTCCGATTCTCATTCTTTCTCATCAGGACCAGTGCCGCTATCTCCTAACCCTTTTCACTGCCTCCAGTTTCTCCTCCCGTCAATCCATCATGCATGTCACCTACTCAATTAGCTTTCTAAAATAGCAATCACAAGCTTCTGCTGCCCTCCTTAAGACCTCTGCTGGACTTCCCTGGTGGTCCAGTGGTTAGGACTCCACCCTTCCAAGGCAGGGGGCATTCGCTGGTTGGGGAACTAAGATCCCACATGCCTATAGGGCTTGGCCAAAAAATAAACATTTAAGAAAACGAAATAAAATAAATAAAAATAAAAATGACCTCTACTGGCTCCAGGAGAAAGTTCCAGCGCCTGGGATATCTTTCACAACTTAGCCTCAACCACGCAGCATCATCTTTCCATTTTTCACTCCAGCCACATAAATATCTTGCGATTCTAGCTATTCCACACCACCATATTTTGGGCTAGCATTATACTCCTCATGGAACTCACTTACCTACTTCTACCTTATACATACTTTTGTCTTCAAGACTAACCTCAAAGGTCACAGCCTCTGTGATGTTTTTCCTCCATTCTCAGAACTGAGTCTCCACCCACATCATGCTTCTGCAACACTCCTTATATTACAGTACAGAGCACCCTGCATTTTATTTTTTTGTGAAGAAAATCTATCTCCTTTGGAATGTGAATTCCTGAAAGGCAGAGAATGTGTCACACTCTCCTCATCTCAATAACCTCAACACTCAGTATAGTACCTAGCACATAGGAGTCTCAAAATTCTTCCCTTCACCTCAGCAACTATTGTAAATTTCTGCCACTCTCCTCAAATCCTTTTCCCAAATTCTCAGTTCAGTCTATCTGAACTGTCAGCAGATGACCTCACCAGAAAGAGGCCATCACTTTGTTGCTCTTCAGTTGCTAAATCGTGTCCGACTCTTTGTGACCCCATAGACTGCCACATGCCATGCTTTCCTGTCCTTCACTATCTCCTGGCGCTTGCTCAAACTCATGTCCATTGAGTCGGTGATGCCATCCAACCATCTCAACCTCTGTCATCCCCTTCCTCTTCTGCCTGCTATCTTTCCTAGCATCAGGGTCTTTTCTAATGAGTCAGCTCTTTGCATCAGGTGGCCAAAGTATTGGAGCTTTAGCTTCAGCATCAGTCCTTCCAATGAATATTCAGGACTGATTTCCTTTAGGATTGACTGGTTTGATCTCCTTGCAGTCCAAAGGACTCTCAAGAGTCTTCCCCAACATCACAGTTCAAAGGCATCAATTCTTCAATGCTCAGCCTTCTTTATGGTCCAATTTTCACATCCATACATGACTACCAACAAAACTATAGCTTTGACTATACGGACCTTTGTTGCGAAAGTAATGTCTCTGCTTTTTAATATGCTATCTAGGTTTATGATAGCTTTTCTTCCAAGGAGCAAGTGTCTTTTAATTTCATGGCTGCACTCACCATCTGCAGTGATTTTGGAGCCCAAGAAAATAAAGGCTGTCACTGCTTCCATTGATTCCCCATCTATTTGCCTTGAAGTGATGGGACTGGATGCTTTGATCTTCATTTTTTGAATGTTGAGTTTTTAGTCAGCTTTTTCACTCTCTTCTTTCACTTTCATAAAGAGGCTCTTTAGTTCCTCTTTGCTTTATGCTATAAGGGTGGTGTCATCTCCATATCTGAGGTTATTGATATTTCTCCCAGCAATTGTGATTCCAACTTGTGCTTCATCCAGCTCAGCATTTCACATGATATACTCTGCATATAAGTTAAATAAGCAAGGTGACAATATACAGCCTTGATGTGTACTCCTTCCTCAATTTTAAACCAGTTGGTTGTTCCATGTCCAGTTCTAACTGTTGTTTCTTGACCTGCATACAGGTTTCTTGGGAGGCAGGTAAGGTGGTCTGGTATTCCCATCTCTTTCAGAATTTTCCACAGTTTGTTGTGATCCACACAGTCAAAGGCTTTAGCGTAGTCAATGAAGCAATAGATGTTTTTCTTGAATTCTCTTGCTTTTTCTATGATCCAACAGATGTTGGCACTTTGATCTCTGGTTCCTCTGCCTTTTCTAAATCCAGCTTGAACATCTGGAAGTTCTCAGCTCACATACTGTTGAAGCCTAGCTTGGAGAATTTTGAGCATTACTTTGCTAGCATGTGAGATGAGTGCAATTGTGCCATAGTTTGAACATTCTTTGGCATTGCCTTTCTTTGGGACTGGAGTGAAAACTGACCTTTTCCAGTCTTGGGGCCACTGCTGAGTTTTCCAAATTTGCTGGCATATTGAGTGCAGCACTTTTACAGCATCATCTTTTAGGATTTGAAATAGCTCAACCAGAATTCCATCACCTCCACTAGCTTTGTTTGAGGTGATGCTTCCTAAGGCCCATTTGACTTCACACTTCAGGATGTCTGGCTCTAGGTGAGTGATCACACCATCATGGTTATCTGGGTCATTACAATCTTTTTTTTTTAATATATAATTTTTCTGTGTATTCTTGCTACCTCTTCTTAATATCTTCTGCTTTTGTTAGGTCCATACTGTTTCTGTCCTTTATTGTGCCCATCTTTGCATGAAATAGTCCCTTGGTATTCCTAATTTCCTTGAGGAGATCCATACATGACAACTGGAAAAACTATAGCTTTGACTATACGGACCTTTGTCGGCATAGTGATGTCCCTGTTTTTTAAAATGCTGTCTAGGTTTGTCATAGCTTTTCTTCCAAAGAGCAAGTGCGTTTTAATTTCATGGCTGCAGTCACTGTCTGCAGTGATTTTGGAGCCCAATAAAATAAAGTCTGTCACTGTTTCCACTTTTTCCCCATCTATGTGGCATGAAGTGTTGGGAGTGGATGCCATGATCCTAGTTTTTTGAATGTTGAGTTTTAAGCCAGTTTTACTCTCCTCTTTCCTCCTCATCAAAAGCCTCTTCAGTTGCTCTTCACTTTGTGCCATTAGAGTGGCCATCACTTATGAAATCTTTTATCATCTACCCTTGCCACATACCCTACATACCCTGCATACCAATCTATGCTTTCCTTCTTGGCTCAGCTCACAGAGAAAGATGTGTCCCTTGTCCACCCAAGACACGTGCTGGCGCTGTGCTCCAGATTTCCTCTTATCTTCTCAGGGCGTGCTCAATCATCCTTCCCTCCTTTTCCACCCATATTCATTCGACAAATATTTACAGAGCACCACTGTATCTGGATGCTAGGGTTATAATGGCAAATGAGTTAGATGATGCTCCAGGCCTCATAAAGCTTCCACTATAGTGAGAAAGACAGACCAAAAAAATGGAAATGGATGTAAAGGAAATGAATAGGAAGATAAGGGAATAAGAGACAGGTCACTTTATTTTTGTTTTGTTTTTTGGTATTTTTCCCAGGAAACATGATTTGTTGTTGTTGTTGTTTAGTTGCTAAGTTGTATCCATCTCTTTTGTGACCCCATAGACTGTAGCCCACCAAGCTTCTCTGTCTATGGGATTTCCCAGGCAAGAATATTGGAGTGGGTTGTCATTTCCTTCTCCAAGGGATCTTTCCGACCCAGGGATTGAACCCGTGTCTCCTGCTGGATTCTTTACCACTGAGTCACCAGATCACTTTAAATAAGGAAGTCAAGGATTTCCCTGGTGGCCCAGTGGCTAAGACTTGGTGCTCCCAATGCAGGGGACTGGGGTTCGATCCCTGGTCAAGGAACTAAATCCTACATGCCCAGTGAAGAGTCGGCAGGCCACAACAAAGATCAAAGATCCTGTGTACCACAACTAAGACCTTGTGTAGCCAAATAGATAAATATTAAATAGATATATAGGGAGGATAGAGGGAAAAAAGCCTTTTTTTGTGGAGGTGACATCTGAGCTGATGCCTTAAGGATGTAGATGTGAATAAATTTTCTGTGTGAAGTTCTGGGGGATGCGGAGTGCAGGTAGAAGGAACAGTGATATCCAGAGAGAAAGAGAAATGCCAAGGTTGTCTCAGTGGCCTATAAGGCCCTCCAAGCTCCAGGCCCCTCATCATCTCTCTGACCTCATTTCCTACTGCCCTTCCCCTCCCTCAGTCCACCAACCTCCTTGCTACTTTTCAATTATGTCATGTGTATGCTCACCCTAGAGCCTTTGTTCTGGTTGTTCTCACTGCCTGCAAAGTTTTCCTTGATATCTGCTAGGCTAACTTGCTCACTTCCTTCAAGTCTTTGCTCAAAAGTCACCTTCTCTACAAGGCCTACCCAACTACCCTACTTAAAATTAGTATTCACATCCCCTCTGCCACGAACACTCCTGATCCCCTTATCCTACTTTGCTTTTACTTTTTCTTTTAGCTGCACTGGGTCTTCGTCACAGCACACGGACTGTAGTTGTGGCACAGAGGTTTAGTTATTTCATGGCATGTGGGCTCTTAGTTCCCCCACCGGGGATCAAACACACATCCCCTGCATTGGAAGGTGGATTCTTAACCTCTGGACCACCAGGAAAGTTCCGCTTTTTATTTTTCTATAGCGCCTATCACCTTGTAACATACTACATAATTTACTTATTCATTAAGTCTACTGTTTATTGACTACCCCCTCACTAGAACATAAACTTCACGAGGGTAGGAATCTTTTGGTCACTAGTGTGTTCTAAGGACTCCAAAGAGTGCCTGGCACAACGTGGGTTCTTCACACAAATTTATTAAATGAATTCTTCAAAACTCATCTCAGATATCAGGTTCTCCACAAAGTATTTCCCAGCTGTGAACAAGCCCCACTTTCCCCAAAATTAATTCCCCCTTCCTTGGATTACCTTTGTGTGTTGTACCATTGCTGGATTTTCCAGATAATATTGTCGTTTGTATGTCTAGATTATGAGGGCAAAGTTTGGGGCCCATCTGAAATATTTCTACATTCTTGTAGAATTATTATTCTTGCCATCTCAGGGCCAGACAATAGTATACATATATTATTTTGATAAATAAAATAGTAAAGCCACACCAAGATCAAAAGTCTGGAAATATTCTGTTGGTGACTGTGGGAAACAGGCCTGCCCAGTGTTGATAAGAGTGTAAACTGACTGACTTACGCTCCCTGCAGGACAAAGTGAAAATATCTATCAAGTTAAACATTTACTTTCAGAAATTCTGCTTTTAAGAATGTATCTATCAGGGCTTCTCCTCTGGTGGTCTAGTGGTTAAGAATCCACCTGCCAATGCAGGAAACACGGGTTCGATCCCTGGTCTGGAAAGAGCCCACATGCCAAGGGGCGACTGAGGCCCTGCACCACAACTACTGAAACACGCACAGAGAGAAGCCTGCCCACCCCAACGAAGAGCAGCCCCTGCTTGGCTGCAATCAGAGGAAGCTCGTGCACAGCAGCGGAGACCCAGTGCAGCCATAAATAGATAAGAAAAATTTTTTAAAAGAATGCATCTATCATATTTTACTCATTCAAGTATTCCAATATACAGAGATATTCACTGAGACATAGTTTATGATAAATATATACATATATATAAAACTTAACTGTCCCACCAGTAGGGCCTTATACAGATTATAGTATATACATAATAGAATACTCTGTGGCTGCTACGTAGGATGAGACATATCTGCATGTAAAAACACGGAACAAGCTCTGAGATGTATCGGATAGAAAGAACATAATGCAGGTAAACATGGAATATGCCAATATGTGTATTTCACAAAAAGGAGAACACTAGATACACATGCTTATATGTTCACAGAGTACTTTGGAAAGATAAACAAGAAACTCTGAACAGNGGGGCGACTGAGGCCCTGCACCACAACTACTGAAACACGCACAGAGAGAAGCCTGCCCACCCCAACGAAGAGCAGCCCCTGCTTGGCTGCAATCAGAGGAAGCTCGTGCACAGCAGCGGAGACCCAGTGCAGCCATAAATAGATAAGAAAAATTTTTTAAAAGAATGCATCTATCATATTTTACTCATTCAAGTATTCCAATATACAGAGATATTCACTGAGACATAGTTTATGATAAATATATACATATATATAAAACTTAACTGTCCCACCAGTAGGGCCTTATACAGATTATAGTATATACATAATAGAATACTCTGTGGCTGCTACGTAGGATGAGACATATCTGCATGTAAAAACACAGAACAAGCTCTGAGATGTATCGGATAGAAAGAACATAATGCAGGTAAACATGGAATATGCCAATATGTGTATTTCACAAAAAGGAGAACACTAGATACACATGCTTATATGTTCACAGAGTACTTTGGAAAGATAAACAAGAAACTCTGAACAGCAGCTGCCCCTAGAGAGGAGGACTGGAGTATCAGAAGTCAAGGTGAGGGGAACACTTATTTTACACTGTATACTCTTGGTTTGAATTTTTTATCATGTATATTATACTTCCAATAATAATTTAAAATTTTTTAATGATAAAGTAAGACTCAAAATTGCATATTAGGAAAGGATAGAGAAGGACTCAACCCTCCACACTGTGCCTTAGGTGATTGACAGAAAAGTGTCACATCTTTTTTAGGAGTTTCTGTCTTCAGTCTCTCAATGAGAAAAGGAAAAGGAGTGGAACTGGAGACTTGGATTAGGAACTTGATCTTGCCACTGAGCCACTCCTGGAAAGATGGTGGCCATCGCCCACTGGACAGTGTCCAAAGCATCTTGATTTGGGGTTAAGATCCATATATTATGTGAGAGGCCATGAGAGTTTCCCTGGGGTGGATATATTCAGAATGGGGATACTAAGTAGTCAGTTTCTTCTACAACAAGGCCCAGCCTGATATTCTGAGCACAGGAAGACTGTCTTGACCTCAAGAATCAGCACTGGCCAGGGAAGTCTGGGCTGCCAAGGGGTTGGGGCTGGCTCCCTTCCTAGGGAAACTGTCCTGTCATTCAGGGAAACAGACAGAAACCTTGGCCCACGAAGAAGAGGAAAAGAAAGAGGCAGGGGTTTTGTGGGCTTAGGGTTCCCCAGAGCTCACCTCAGGCAATGAAAGGTGGGAAAGGTCCCTGGGCTTTTGGAGAACAGAGTGAAGGACATATGATGTGGGAAATGGCAGGCATACAGAAAGGGAAGTAAGTTAAAAGAAAAAAAAAAAACTACTCAGCTGTTCTGTTCCTTTCCATCTTCACAAGCCAAAACAGATATCATAGAATTGAATCCTTTGTTCCTATGATTCCAGGGCTGGAAGAGTCCTTAAAGATATTTTAGCCAACGTCCTCAGTGATGCTAGAATCCTTCTATCCTCTAGGCTCCATTCATACACTCACAGAACTAGCAATGCCTCAGATACCACAGAACCTGGTATACAAGGCTCTTCTCCTGCTTTCTCCTCAGGAGAAGCAGGCCTGGAAGGATCTTTCCCCACAGCCTTTCTCTGCCTGGCCCAAGTTCCAGCTCCCAGTAAGAAGCCCATACCTGACAGAGCTCCACTTACTTCCTTTCCAGGGCCAGCTTAAAGTCAGGAAGAGGCACAACGCTGAGAAGCCCAGAAAGTTCACCAGATTCCTCTGTGATCAGGTCAACTTCATTAAAGTGAACTATGTTCCCCGAGGATTTGAAAGCGGAGGTGGTGTTGATTGCTGTATCACAGTTCCTATGGCTACAGGCTCACAGTGAAAAGGGAACAGGTATACATCAGCATTTTCCTGTAAAACTGGGATCTGACCTCCTTTATAGTCAAACATGCAGCAGGCCACCGTGCAAATGGCACAGCATGAATAGAATCAAGAGAGTCCTGAAAGACTTAAGTGGAAAAGAACACTAAATGAAATGATGCATGTGAAAGGATGTGTTCTATCCTTGGTTCAGCTTGCATCCTGCCTAACTGTTCACCATTCATCTTTCATACCCAGAAGGGAGATCATCCAACTGAAAGGGTTGCAGACTGGCAGCCCCCAGGCCAAATAAAACCCATAAACCTATCTGGTATGAGTTCAGAATGTTTAAAACATGTTTTGAGTCAACTTTTAAAAAATCCATTATCTTTTCAGTGAAAAAAAAAATCAGTTTCCATGTCAATGCCCTCCTGGCAAAGGCTCTCAAGAACAAACCTATAATTGAACAAAGTTGGGTTTATTGACTCATTGCAGAGCGATACCATACAATATGTGAAACTGTGAGACATCTCAGTAAGAGATGCTGTAAACGACTTACTGTAGGACTTGAACTTGTATTAGGTTTCTGAGGAGGATTCAAGGAAATGGGCTGACTCTGATTTAGGTGCTATGAAGAAGTGAGGAATAGTTCTATGATTGGTATCTTAACACGTTTAATCTAAATGATAGAAAGACTAAAGCTATCCCTGATAAAGAAGGAAAAGTAATTCATATTAGGCAGGATATGGGTATTGGGTCATTTCTGTTGTTTGGATAATGTTCTTGATTTTTGTTCATTAACTGTTTATTTATTTGGCTGTGCTGTGTCTTAGCTGCGGCATGCAGCGTCTTTTAAGTTGCAGCATGTGAACTCTTAGTTGTGGCATGTGGGATCTAGTTCCCTGACTGGGGACTGAACCCAGGCCCCCTGCATTGGAATCTCAGAGTCTTAGTGACTGGACCACCAGTGGAAGTCCCTATTATTTTTGACTGTGTTCAGATATAATGACATGGGGGTCTTGTTTTTGTTTTGATCCATCATAGTTGACAGAGTGGCCCTGAATCTATGATACTGGTGTTCTGTAAAATCATTTACATTTTATCAAGAGAAAACAACATCTAGCTGTGAGTTCATACTGGCTCCTATCTAACCAAGGCTGAGATGATAGTGCCAGCCAGCTCCAGGCTGTCAGAGGATGCTTTCTCTTTCTGTCTCCTTCTTGGCCAAAGGCAGATGGAGTCATGCTTCAGGATATTAGCTTACCACCCAGATTTTCACCATTGCAAAGATGTTGTTCATCAGAAGACTGTCAAGAGAAGATCTATAGTTAGACTAAGGTTAGTCTTTCCTTCTCCTTTTGTTGCCAAATGAATTCTTAAAACCTCTGATACAATGATGGTTACACAGCAGCATTTAAAACTGTGACCAGGACTTCCCATGTGGTACAGTGGATAAGAATCGGCCTGCCAATGCAGGAGACATGGGTTCGATCCCTAGTCCGGGAAGATTCCACATGTTGAATAACTAAGCCTGTGCACCACAACTGAGCCCAAGTCCCAGGGCCCATGAGCTGCAAATACTAAACCAGTGTGCTGTGATAACTGAAGTCCATGTGCCTAGAGCTTGTGCCCCGCAACAAGAGAAGCCACTGCAATGAGAAGCCTGCACACCACAACGAAGAACAGCCCCCACTATTAGTAGTTCCAAAGTCCAGCTCGTCTTTTTTAGCAATTCAAGTTATTTATTTTTTTAGCATAGTCACAGGCTGCTCAACTTGACCTGTATTTATATAGGTGCTGCAAGGTGTATTTGCCAAAATATGAATTTCCCTTTGGTTAATGAATTTAAATGTAAATTGGTTGTTGGGCTTCTAAGTAGCAGTTGTCATTTATGATGTCTGCTGAGGTTACAGACAAGATCTGGATCACCTTTTCCAGTAGTATGACCCCTCTCTGGCAAGTATAGCTCATACAGCATGCATGATAATGGAGTAGGTTATCCTTCCTGGGAGTTTTCTTGAATAGCCTATTCTTAAACAGTCTGCCTCATTTTGGAGATTTCTGGAGAAGTAATAGTTTAAAATACTTTAAAGGCTCTTAACAACTACCCTGAATACACAGGATAAGTTAGTGTTCAGCAGGCAGGTAAAAGCCTGTTGTCTGCATGAAAGTTAAACCCAGGACTTCCCTGGTGGTCCAGTGGCTAAGACTCCGCCCTCCCAATGCAGGGGTCCCAGGTTCAATCCCTGGTGAAGGAACTAGATCCTACAGGCTGCAACTAAGAGTTTCCACGCTGCAACTAAGACCTGACACATCAAAAAAGAAAAAAACGTTGGACCCTACTGAGGCATCGATTGTGGTTAGTAGTACCCAATTTGGGGACCCTTGAGGTAGACAGACTCCTTGAGTGGACTGCATGGTGCTTTCAAGTTAAGTTGGAGTGTCTTATAAGAGAATAGCAAGGATAGCCCTAATCTTAGTTCCTATTCCTGATGACCTAGATTTTATAAGGGAGAATCCCTTTGACAGAGAAGCCTGGTGGGCTACAGTCCATAGGGTCGAAAAGAGTCAGACACGACTGAAGTGACTGAGCACCAGCATGAGCATAATGACCTTAGAAAAGCATTTCATTCAAGTCCAGGTTTTGTTAAGACCAAACTTTGGAATTAATTATGTGAGAAAAGACCAGAAAGGACTTGTTTTGAGTATCTACATTGTGTGTTAGAGGTTACTACATTTTTGGTCAACAGGATTAGATGGGGAGGCAATAGTTCCAGGAATAAGGTCAATTCAGAGCAAGACCTACGGTCTGAAAAATATGCACCAGACTGTTTTTTCTCCTTAGGCAGCAGAAGGAGACCACAAGAGTCGAAAGTAACAAGATGAAAATAGGGAAGACGTATTAAGAAAACTTTTAGGGGACCTCCTGAGTGATCCAGTGGTTAAGAACCTGCCTTGCAAAGCAGGGGACATGGGTTTGATCCCTGCTTGGGGAACTAA
>SJYV01056333.1:1487833-1601856 GCA_006410875.1 Neotragus pygmaeus
AAAACCTCTGATACAATGATGGTTACACAGCAGCATTTAAAACTGTGACCAGGACTTCCCATGTGGTACAGTGGATAAGAATCGGCCTGCCAATGCAGGAGACATGGGTTCGATCCCTAGTCCGGGAAGATTCCACATGTTGAATAACTAAGCCTGTGCACCACAACTGAGCCCAAGTCCCAGGGCCCATGAGCTGCAAATACTAAACCAGTGTGCTGTGATAACTGAAGTCCATGTGCCTAGAGCTTGTGCCCCGCAACAAGAGAAGCCACTGCAATGAGAAGCCTGCACACCACAACGAAGAACAGCCCCCACTATTAGTAGTTCCAAAGTCCAGCTCGTCTTTTTTAGCAATTCAAGTTATTTATTTTTTTAGCATAGTCACAGGCTGCTCAACTTGACCTGTATTTATATAGGTGCTGCAAGGTGTATTTGCCAATATATGAATTTCCCTTTGGTTAATGAATTTAAATGTAAATTGGTTGTTGGGCTTCTAAGTAGCAGTTGTCATTTATGATGTCTGCTGAGGTTACAGACAAGATCTGGATCACCTTTTCCAGTAGTATGACCCCTCTCTGGCAAGTATAGCTCATACAGCATGCATGATAATGGAGTAGGTTATCCTTCCTGGGAGTTTTCTTGAATAGCCTATTCTTAAACAGTCTGCCTCATTTTGGAGATTTCTGGAGAAGTAATAGTTTAAAATACTTTAAAGGCTCTTAACAACTACCCTGAATACACAGGATAAGTTAGTGTTCAGCAGGCAGGTAAAAGCCTGTTGTCTGCATGAAAGTTAAACCCAGGACTTCCCTGGTGGTCCAGTGGCTAAGACTCCGCCCTCCCAATGCAGGGGTCCCAGGTTCAATCCCTGGTGAAGGAACTAGATCCTACAGGCTGCAACTAAGAGTTTCCACGCTGCAACTAAGACCTGACACATCAAAAAAGAAAAAAACGTTGGACCCTACTGAGGCATCGATTGTGGTTAGTAGTACCCAATTTGGGGACCCTTGAGGTAGACAGACTCCTTGAGTGGACTGCATGGTGCTTTCAAGTTAAGTTGGAGTGTCTTATAAGAGAATAGCAAGGATAGCCCTAATCTTAGTTCCTATTCCTGATGACCTAGATTTTATAAGGGAGAATCCCTTTGACAGAGAAGCCTGGTGGGCTACAGTCCATAGGGTCGAAAAGAGTCAGACACGACTGAAGTGACTGAGCACCAGCATGAGCATAATGACCTTAGAAAAGCATTTCATTCAAGTCCAGGTTTTGTTAAGACCAAACTTTGGAATTAATTATGTGAGAAAAGACCAGAAAGGACTTGTTTTGAGTATCTACATTGTGTGTTAGAGGTTACTACATTTTTGGTCAACAGGATTAGATGGGGAGGCAATAGTTCCAGGAATAAGGTCAATTCAGAGCAAGACCTACGGTCTGAAAAATATGCACCAGACTGTTTTTTCTCCTTAGGCAGCAGAAGGAGACCACAAGAGTCGAAAGTAACAAGATGAAAATAGGGAAGACGTATTAAGAAAACTTTTAGGGGACCTCCTGAGTGATCCAGTGGTTAAGAACCTGCCTTGCAAAGCAGGGGACATGGGTTTGATCCCTGCTTGGGGAACTAAGGTCCCACATGCCAAGGAACAACTAAGCCCTTGAGCCACAACTAGAGAGTCCATGTGCCAAAATGAAAGATCTTGCATGATAAAACTAAGACCTGATGCAGCAAATAAATTAAGATGTTTAAATTTAAAAAGAAAACAGTCAAAGAGGATGTTAAAGACAATAGGCAAGATTACTAGGAGAACAAAAGGTAAGGGAAAGGGTACTGAAGAATCAAAAAATTAGTCTTGTTCTGCAGAATCTGTTCATATGTGCAGTTATCATCTTGCCCTTTCATCTTGGATAGAAGCTGCCACAGTCTTCTGTAAAAGTAGCTTCGATAAAATGTCTAAGAATGCTCATTGGGAGGTCTCCCAATGGACTAGAGGCTCGGTACCCTGGAGAAAGCTATGTATGTTGTTTTACTTAGGAAATATGAGCCGAAAGATCAACATGGAGTTTTACTGTTGTGTCAGTTATCTGTTAAAGGTCCTTTGTGTAGAGACTCAAGGGCAGTTTTTTTCTGATTCTTTTCCAGAAGACCAAATCTCCAGTTTTCAGATCATGCAGAGCTACTTAGGTGGGTGTTTTGGAGATGCAGTTTATATCTGTTGGTGATAAATCTGGAAGTAATATATGAAACATATAAATTTATAATGGGGTCAGTCGAAGATTGGAAGTGATTTTCAAATGCATGACTCAGTTAACTCAGGAGATAACCTGTGGGTCCTGAGGAGAGAGAATTGATTTTATTGTCAAGGGCAATGGCAACATTTTTGGTTTCTGCAAGTTTTTTCAAGACCTATTTTTCATTTATTTTATATTTTTGGGGCTGCACTGGGTCTTCATTGTGGTGTGTGGGCTCTTCATGGTGGCATATCGGCTTTCTGTAGTTGTGGCATGCAAGCTTCTCTTGTTATGGCACACTGCTTTGGTTGCCCCGTGGCACATGGGATCTTAGTTCCCTGATTAGGGATCAGACCCACATCCCTGCACTGGAAGGTGGATTCTTAACCACTGGACTACCAGGGAAGTCCTTTTCTGCAAGTCTTAAAATGTTGTATTTATTTGTTTTTGACTGCCCGGGCTCTTCGTTGTTGCGTGCCAGCTTCCTCTAGTTGGAGAGAGTAGAGGGTACTGTCTAATTGCAGTGCAGAGGCTTCTCTTGTGGCAGAGCCAGGCTTGAGAGCATGCGGGCTCAGTAGTCCTGGTGCACAGGCTTAGTTGCTCCACAACATGTGGAATCTTCCTGGACCAGGGATCAAACTTGTGTCCCCAGCATTAACAGGTGGATTCTTAACCACTGGACAACCAGGGAAGTCCCTTTCTGAGTTTTTTTTCCCATTCTTTTAGTTCTATTTTTGCTGAAGATAGTGAATGATATGAACAGTGTGCTTTCCAAGTAAAAGGTAAAACTATAGAGAATTTTTTTTTAATGATGGTATGGAAAAAATAAATTGAAACATCTTTGTTACTGGAGAGATAAATTGAGACTTCTTTCTTCAATGCTGGGAATTTAAAAATCATGCGATTTTCCTGCCACCAATATATTCATAACTCTCCAGTAGGAAAAAGTTTCAATCTACTCTAAGAATAAAGAAGAATATCTAAAATGTACTTATAGTTCATATGGAGGTATTCAAAAGGCCTCAAGGCCTTGGTTCTTGTCCATGTTCCACCTTTGTAGACTTGCCAGGGATATGTCACTGGCTGGTAAGACATGTGTTGAAAAACCCTCAGCAATACCCTTAAAATTACATCCACCTATATTGGTTCAATGTTGTCGACTTGTCTTTGCTATTTGGGCAATATTAAGACACATTCTTGGGACTTCCCTGATAGTCCAGTGGCTAAGAATCTGCCTTACAATGCAGGAGAGATGTAGATTTGATCCCTGGTCGGGAAACTAAGATCCCACATGCCATTGAACAACTACGCCTGTGTGCTGCAACTAAAGATCCCACATGCCACAACTAAGACTCAACACAGCCAAACAATTTTTTTTTTTAATTGAGAGAAAAAAAGGAGCATTCTTGCTATACTCCATTTTTACTATGTCTTGTTGTTCAGTCGCTAAATCATATTTGACTCTGAGACCCCATGGACTGCAGCACACCAGGCTTCCCTGTCCTTCACTATCTCCCAGGGTTTGGTCAAATTCAGATCCACTGAGTCAGTATCCAACCATCTCGCTCCCAGTGCAAATTAAAGTCGCAAGTAAATGGAAAGATATTTGTGTTCCTGGATTGGAAGAATTAATATTGTTAAAATGTCCATGCTATCCAAAGCAATCTAAAGATTCAATGAACCCTAATCAAAAATTCCACTGTCATTTTGCACAGGGATAGAACAAACAATCCTAAAATTTGTATGGGGGAATTCTCTGGTGATTCAGTGATTAGGACTCCATGCTTCCAATGCAAGGGACATGGGTTCAATCCCTGGTTGGGAATCTAAGATCACACATGCCAAGACAGAGCCAAAAATAAATAAATAAAATTTGCATGATACCATAAAAGATCCCAAATAGCCAAAGCAATCTTGAGAAAGAAGAACAAAGCTTGAGGCATCACACTTCCTGGTTCCAAACTACATTGCAAAGCTATAGTAATCAAAACAGTATGGTACCGAGAAAAAAAAGAGAGTGTATATATTTAAAAAAGACTGTATCTTAAAAGTCTTACCAAAAAAATGTTTTGTAATTATGTGTGGTGACAGATTTAACTAGACTTATTATGATGATCATTTCACAATATATATAATATTGAATCACATTTTACAACATAATGAAACTAATATAATGTTATATGTCAGTTAAACGTCAATTTAAAAATTAGGGGCAGACTTCTTTAATGGTACAGTGAATAGGAATCCACCTGCCAATGCAGAGGACATGGGTTTAATCCCTGGTCTGAGAGGATTCCACATGTCACAGAGCAACTAAGTCCTGTGCACCACAACTACTGAGCCAGCACTCTAGAGCCTGAAAGTAGCAACTACTAAGCCTGTGTGCCACAGCTGCTGAGGCCTGCACATCTAGAGCCTGTGCTCCACAACAAGAGAAGACACCACAATGAGAAGACCACACACCACAAAGAAGAGTAGCCCCTATTTGCCACAACTAGAGAAAGCCTGTGGAGAAGGCGATGGCACCCCACTCCAGTACTCTTGCCTGGAAGATCCCATGGACGGAGGAGCCTGGTAGGCTGCAGTCCATGGGGTCGCTAAGAGTCGGACACGACTGAGCGACTTCACTTTCCCTTTTCACTTTCATGCATTGGAGAAGGAAATGGCAACCCACTCCAGTGTTCTTGCCTGGAGAATCCCAGGGATGGGGGAGCCTGGTGGGCTGCCATCTCTGGGGTCACACAGAGTCGGACACGACTGAAGAGACTTAGCAGCAGCAGCAGAGAAAGCCTGAACACAGCAACAAAGACTCAGTGCAGCCAAAAATAAATTTCTAAATATTAATAAGATAAAAATAAAGAGTAAAACTTCCATTTGCTTTTTAAAAAAATTAGGGACAAAGGAAAAACAGACACACAGATCAACAGAACAAAAAAGAGAGCTCAGAAATAAACCCATGCATATATGGTCAATTAATTTACAACAAAGGAGCAAAGAATATACAACGGGAGGAAGACGATAGTCTCTTCAATAAATAGTGTTGGAAAAATTAGAGACCCACATGCAAAAGAATGAAACTGAACTGCTGTCTTACACCACAACAAAAATGAACTCAAAATGAATTAAAGTCTTGAATGTAAGCCCTAAAACAATTAAAGTTCCAGAAGAAAACATAGAGGCAAGGTAAGTTCTTTGATATTAGTCTTGCCAATGATATTTTGGGTTTGATACCAAAAACAAAGGCAACAAAAGCAAAAATAAGTAGAACTACATCAAACTAAAAAGCTTCTGCACAGCAAAGGAAACCAACAAAAAGAAAAGGCAACCTATGAAGTAGGAGAAAATATTTGCAAATCATACATTGGATAAAGGATTAACATCCAAAATATATAAAGAACTCATACAACTCAATAGCAAAAAGAAAAAATCCAATTTAAAAATGGACTGAAAATCTGACTAGATAATTTTCCATTTTCCAAATGGCCAACAGGTGCATAAAAAGGCATGCAATATTACTAATCATCAGGGAAATACAAATCAAAACCACAATGAAATATCACCTTCCAACAGAACGGCTGTCATCAAAAAGACAAGAGATAAGTGTTAAAGAGGATGTGGAGAAAAGGGAAGCCTGTGCACTACTGGTGGGAATGTAACCAGGTATAGCCACTTTGGAATTAAAAATAGAACTATCCTATGATCCAGTAATTCCACTTCTAAGATATACAGACAAAGGAAATGAAATCACAATGTCTAGAAGAGATATTTGCACCCTTATGTTCATTGCAGCATTAGTTAAAATAGTCATGATATGGAAACATCCTAAGTATCCAGACAGATGAATGAATAAAGAAAATGTAATATTTGTTTATTTCAGCCATAAAGAAAAAAATTCTGTCATTCGTGACAACTTGAATGGACCTCGAGACTATTATGCTCACAGACATAGAAGTGAAAGTCGCTCAGTCGTGTCCTACTCTTTGCGACCCCATAGACTGAATTCTCTAGGCCAGAATACTGGAGTGGGTAGCCGTTCCCTTCTCCAGGGGTCTTCCCAATCCAGGGATCGAACACAGGTCTCCCACATTGCAGGTAGTTTCTTTACCAGCTGAGCCACCAAGGTAGACAGAGAAAGACAGATATTGTATCACTTATAGGTAGAATCTAAAAAATTCAAACAGAGAAACAGAGAACAGATTGGTGGCTGCCAGAGGCTGGAGGTAGGAGTTGGGGAAGTGGATGAAGGTGATCAAAAGGTACAACTTCCAACTGTAAGATAAATAAGTTCTGGTGATACAATGGACAGCATGGTGAGTATTTTTTTTAATTTCAAAAGAAATCATATGAAAACTTAAGATAATTTACTTATAAAATATAAAAAGTAAAAAGGTTTAAATCATGAGAAAACTAACCCTTGTATAAACTAAAATATTGTGCTGGCATTATTTTTACATAGCAAATTAAAATGTAAAAACACTGTATCATGCTAAAAGCTCCTTTTATCTTGGAATTCAGCCCATCTGTATCTTATCTGTAACTATACAAAAGCTATTACATTAGTATTACTTTTCAGTGCTCACAAAGGAAACACATATAGTTTAGCAATCCTTTCAGACATTTTTGATTACTGTTGACCCATGAACAATGTGGGAGTTAGGGAACTTAAGGAAATAACACTCCTCAAAACCCCACCCTCTAGGGCACAACTGACTCCCTCCTCAAACTTAGCTACTAAAAGCCTTACTGATAATATAAATAGTTGATTAAAACATATTTTTATATGTATTATATACTTACAATAAAGTAAGCTAGAGAAAATGCTATTAAGAAAGAGAAAATACACTTAAGATACTGGTTGTATTTGTCGATACTAATACCATACGTTAACATGATGAATCATCTGTCAGTATCTACGTCAATACTGTTTTATATTACACAAAGCATTGTAGTTAGTAAATGTACTACTAATATAACATTGTGTGTATTAGTCACTCAGTCATGTCAGACTCTTTGGAGCCCCATAGAGTGTAGCCCACCAGGCTCCTCTGGCCCTGGGATTTTCCACATAAGAATACAGGAGTGGATAGCCATTTCCTTCTCCAGGGGATCTTCCTGACCCACCCAGGGATCAAATCTGGGTCTCACACATTGGCAGGCAAGTTCTTTACCACTAGCACCACCTGGGAAGCCTGAGTACTACCAACACTAAACATCAAGAATGAAAAGATAGGGAATTCTCTAATCGTCTAGAGATTAGGGCTCCACGCTTCCACCACAGGGGGCATAGGTTCCATCCCTGGTCAGGAAACTTAAGATCCTGCATCCTGTGTGAAAAAGAAATTCATGTTTATTTACAGATAAAATGATTCATATATTGATAATGAAGAAGCAGCAATATAATCACCTTCTGGTAACCTTGTGTAATCGATAGCGTCATGTTCAGTTCAGTTCAGTTGCTCAGTCGTGTCCGACTCTTTGCGACCCTATGAATCGCAGCACGCCAGGCCTCCCTGTTCATCACCATCTCCTGGAGTTCACTCAGACTCACATCCATCGAGTCCATGATGTCATCCAGCCATCTCATCCTCAGTCGTCCCCTTCTCCTCCTGCCCCCTGATCCCTCCCAGCATCAAAGTCTTTTCCAATGANTTGTCCACAGTTTATTGTGATCCACACAGTCAAAGGCTTTGGAATAGTCAATAAAGCAGAAGTAGATGTTTTTCTGGAACTCTCTTGCTTTTTCCGTGATCCAGCGGATGTTGGCAATTTGATCTCTTGTTCCTCTGCCTTTTCTAAAGCCAGCTTGAACATCAGGGAGTTCACGGTTCACGTATTGCTGAAGCCTGGCTTGGAGAATTTTGAACTTTACTAGCATGTGAGATGAGTTAGGGTTAGAGTCTGTAAATGTTTGTGTATACAAGCTTTGATAAATTTTCACTTTTTATAATAGATCTGTGTATGTTTTATGGTTAACAAATGACAAAACACATTAGCATCTATTTATATTTTATGCATTCATAATATACCTTTTTCTTAATTTTTTATATTTTTAGGCTACACATTTTTTCAAATTATTACAAATTCCCCCTCCAATTTTTCCAATATATTTGGAGTTCAAACCCATATTGTTTGAAGGCCAACTGTACTTAACTAAATTGTGCACACTCAATAAAATGTTTTTTTTGATTAAGCTTTAAACTTTTCCAGGAGAGAAAAATGGACAGGAAAAAATGAGAGAAAGCTACTTCAGACAAACATGAAACTATTACTATGGTAATAGTAAATGAAACTATTACCAAAGAAAAAAAAAACAAACCCTAATCTGTATTCCCTCTGCATACACACCACGATACACACACACACAGTATAATTAACAGTGCTGTGTGTTATATATATTAAAGTGGTTAAGAGAGCAAATACTAAGAGTTCTCATCACAAGGAAAAAACTCTATTTCTTTAATTTTGTATCTATATAAGATGATGGATGTTCCCAAACTTATNTAAGTCCAAAACAGAAACTTTAAATGCAAATCCCCTCTCCCACCTCCCAGATTTTGATATATATTAACACATACACACAAAAGGAGTCACATTCCTCCTAGTTTTAAAACATATCTTAGGCGCTTGACGATAGAGCTATATAATTTAAAAATCAGTATTTATTAATAATCTCCAAAGTACAGAAATGAAATATCACCTATGTTAAACAAAACAATCTCTTTTTGACTAACATGACAATCCCCTCATGAGGGTCTCTTCTCTTTCTGTTCTACCTTTCTTTTTGTACCTTTCAAATAAAGAATCTTCTTGTCCCAAGTTCCCTAAAATGGCTACTGCAATTCTAAATGGTCCCTAATGAAATTATGTCAGAAAGATAAGGATACAAGCTAACGTAACTGTAAGAAAACATGAAGGAATCAGGAATTTGGCCCAGTTTTACTTGAGACAAGAGTTCATAAAACAGTGCTGTGCAAACTTGTATCTCCAGAACTTGGCCAAAGACCAATCGTCATTGATCAGAAGCCAGAGCAAATGACCTGATTCTGGGCAGAAGTGAAACAAAGTGGTTCTCAGGGACACACACAAAACTGAGGCAGAACTCCTTACAAAGGTTTGGAATGGCGACCTGAGGCAAAGTTTATTCAAAGCACCCTTGTTTGAGGGTCTAAAAGCCACAGTCCCCTGGGCTGGCTGTAGGACCGACTTATTGGGCCTCGGTTGATGAAGTGATTTGTCTGGTTAATTCGGATAACAAATGACACTCCAGCATGCTAACTGACCCCGAAGTGGTTGGCATGCCCAACTTCTTAGAGGGACAAATGATGTTCAGCCACCAGATACTGTGCAAGAAAGTCTTTGTAATGTTCTTAGACAACCAGGGCTGCATATCCATCTTGTTCCTATATACTTTTCCTCTGACAGACAAACAATATCCAATGAGGGGACCTTTGCAGCAGACAGATGCAGAAAGTCAGAAAATAAATTCCCCAAGGAAAAATAAAATCTGATTGGATAACCCAAAAACTGAAGAGGATCTCTTTTTTCGGCTGCACCAGGTCTTAGTTGTGGCATGTGGAATCATAGTTCCCTGACCATGGATAGAATGTGTACCGCCTGCATTGGCAGTGCAGAATCCTAACCACTTGGACCACCAGGGAAGTCCTCGAAGAGGATCTTATTCCAAGGAAAACAAACAAAATAATTCCCAAGCTCAAGGGTCTCAACAAAACATCGGAACTCAGTAAAGCAAGAACTTACCTCACAGACATGGGCAGGATGGCACCTCAAACAGTTAGAGATACCCGGTCTCAGATGTACACATTATTACTAGAGTCAAGGATCCCAGTCCAGGATATTGAGGGCTTCAGTTGAATCGCCATGGAACCTCCATTTCTGACAATGCCATCCAGGCAAAGACCACCAGGAACACTCCTGTAGTTGAACAAGGGAGCCTGCATATCATGGGGAACCCATGCTGGGCATCTCAGCAAGTGCATAATAAAAATGGTTTATTACAGGATTGGGCTTCCCTGGTAGCTCAGACCATATAGAATCTGCCTGCAATGTGGAAGACCTGGGTTCGATTCCTGGGTCGGGAAAATCCCGAGAGAAGGGAATGGCTACCCACTCCAGTATTCTTGCCTGGAAAATTCCATGGACAGAGGAGCCTGGTAGGCTACAGTCCATGGGGTCACAAAGAGTTGGACACAACTGAGAGACTTTCACTCACTTGGCATTTCAGGATAGGAACTTATGTTAGATGATTTTCTTGGAGGGCTTGAGAAAAGGGAAGGTTTACTCTAGGTTTGGGGCTTCCTTGGTGGCTTAGAGGGTAAAGCATCCGCTTGCAATGCAGGAGACCTGGGTTCAACCCCTGAGTTGGGAAGATCCTCTGGAGAAGGAAATGGCAACCCACTCCAGTATTCTTGCCTGGAAAATCCCATAGACGGAGGAGCCTGGGAGGCTGCAGTCCACGGGGTCACAAAGAGTTGCACACAACTAACTTCATTTTGACAGTGCAAGCTTAATTCCTGTGTACTCTAGGTTGGATGGTGTCAGGAAGTGGGGATAGTTCTTTTTGGTTGTCTTAATCATTTTTTTCATTTTTAAAAATATTTGGACACACCAGTTCTTAGCTGCAGCATGCAGAATCTTTAGTTGTGGCATACAAACTCTTAGTTGTAGCATGTGGGATCTAGCTCCCTGACTAGGGATTGCACCCAGGCCTCCTGCATTTGGAGCATGGAGTCTTAGCCACTGGGAAGTCTTATCTTAGTAATTCTTATCTAGAAATTAGGAGAAATGGATCAGGGCTAAAACTGTACTCAATGAAGGAATAGCAGTCACTCAAGCTGTGGAGAACAGGGTTATGTTTGATCATTTTTGTGGTCTGAGCAATGTTTTGGGTTCAGATATGATCATGGAATGGTTTTTCAACTCGTAAGAGACTGCCTTTGTCTGATGTTGGTGTTCTGTAAAATTGTTTATGCTCAACAGGGGAACACCATAGCCTAGTTAATAGGGCCAGGCCCCTTCCTAGAAATACTGAGGTTTCTGAAGGAAAAGTGTAAACTAGCTCCCAGCACACCTTTTTCTCTTTTTCATCAGCTATATTTGAAAAATCAGAATTGGCAGTCCTTTCATAAAGCATGGACTTTGCAGGTCACCACCGGCCCCAGAACTCCCTAGTACCTTGTAATTGGTCCACTCCACTCCTTTACATTCCTACCTGTTCCCTGGCATTTAAATTTGCACCCCTCACTAAGCAGAAAAGGAACCAAATAAGCCCAGAGAAAAGTGACTTGCCCAGGATCACCCAGTGAACTGGTGGGAGGGCAGAAACTATTCAACTTTCTCATTTTCCCTCCAGCGGGACCCCAGCTAGACATTTAGGTAGACTGCTAAATCTCTGAGGTGTCAGCCCATCAGCTGAATACAGATGGGGTCCCATAAAAACACTTTTCACCACGCTTTATCAATGTTTCCAGCTTACTCTTTCCCCTCAGGGGTTGGGAGTCTTATGACATCGGCTGGGATTCTAAGACCTTTGCTCTAGCCACCCCTGACCTTTTCTGCTTCTCGACTATGTCCAGTGAGTTCACTCCTGAGGGTCTCTGTATTTGCCTGTGGCTCTTTCTGGAACTGTCCCCTCTCACACCTGCTCATGGCCGCTTCTTCTGAGCTTCAGCTCAGTATCACCTCCTCAGAGAAGCCCTCCACGACGACTTACCTCCTCACACCCTGCCTGCTCTAGCAGTACTGCCACCTCCTCTGTGAGGCCACCCCCTCTATCACCTTAAAGAGCTTCTATGGCGCTTTGCTCGAAGCTCTTCTCTTGTCAAATGCGCGGGACTGGGAGGCAGCGAACTGTTTCCAATCCCCTGCCTCTCTGGGCCAGTGTTCCCTTTATGCCCACGAAGCGCTCTGAGAGCAGAAACACGTGGCAGGGACGACGCTTTCCACAACAGACCGGTGGCCAAAAGCCTCTTACTTCGGGACCCCAAAAGTAGCGACCAGAGGGCACGTCGCGCGGCACCCGACTCAGCCACAGCCTAACCCAACGGCCCAAGGCTACTACGCATGCTCCGTACTCCGGGCCACGCGAAGTCGGGGGCGAGGCCTTGACGCGCCTGCGCAGGTGCTCGCCCGGCTTCCGGGAGGTACCGGCGCAATGGGACGGAAGGCCGGTGTCGCTGAGTAGAGGCGGGGTAGGGGCGTGCGGGCCAGCGGTCCGGTCCGAGGGCTCAGGTCTCGGTCTCGAGCGGCCAGGGAGCGCGAGGAGAACCTAGGGTCGCTGCCCGCCGCCACCACCAGGCATGTCCGCCGAGGCCTCGGGCCCGGCGGCGGCCGAGGCGCCGTCCCTGGAGGTCGCTAAGCCCTCGGGTCTCGAGCCTGGCTCCGCCGCCTACGGTCTCAAGCCACTGACCACGAATAGCAAGTACGTGAAGCTGAACGTGGGCGGCTCGTTGCACTACACCACGCTGCGCACCCTCACCGGACAGGACACTAGGCTCAAGGCCATGTTCAGCGGCCGCGCGGAGGTGCTCACTGACGCCGGAGGTACGCAGGCTGCCCCTGCTTACAGATCCCGCCTCCCTTTCCCCTAGTCTGTCGTCGTCCGGTCTTCTCCTGCCGTCGCCCCTTTGCTCCTGCCGTCCAGTCAGCTCGTTCTCACCTCCTCCGGGGCTCACATCCCATCTCATCTCCCCTTTCTCATTCATTATCTCCCTCCTCCCCCGGTCTTTACCCCCAGCAGTAATAACCAACATTCATGGACCACCCGCCACCCCCCGCCCCTCCAACTATACCAGGCGAAGTGGTAAGTGATTAAACATGTCAGCTGAGAATGTTCATTACTGCGTCCCACCGACACTCCCACCCTTCACCCCTCAGCTCAAAACACTTGGGAACCCGCCATGCTGGCAACAGCATCCTTCCAGGCAATTTTCATCAGAGCCTTTTGTTCCGCTCTCTTCCTCAGCGCTGCCAACAACCATCCCGGAGTGTTAGAGGATTTTGTCTGTCTCTGTTCCCCTAACGCAGGTCCCTGTACACTCTAGGAATCTATCTATAGCAGACTGTAGAAGGAGGGGGCTGCTTTTGCTTTGCCAGGGACGCCAGAATGGAGAGTGGACAGTTCTCCTCACCAGGTGAACCTTACCCTCTGGAAGTGTTGCATTCAGCTCCGTCCCCCACATGCCCAAGTGAAACTTTAAAGTTTGGTGGGGGGAGGGGGAGGTGATTCAGAAGGGGCTAAGAATTATGAAAGCCGGAAATAAAAATTGGGGAGGTACTGCTCAGCCTTCATATGCCTGAAGGTGAATAATTTTTTTTTTATTGAATAAGTATTTGTAAAATGCCAGTTAGTGTTAGAAATAGTTTGGTAAACAAATCTGGTAAGATAAGTCTTTCAGAGTTTTGCCTTTTTTCTGCGTGTGGGGTGNTGATGAAAACCTTCGCAGTGTAGACCAGACTTGGGAGGGAATTAATTCTCTGTGGCTGGATGTGTTTTAAAAATAAATAAAAGGCCCATGGGAGAACTCACTGGAGATGTTTTAAAGGGATTTTCTTGGATATGGCAGAGGCCTGAGACAGATTGGTATTCAGATTTGTGGCTTTGGAATCCTTTTTTCATAAATATAGTAGTTCTGTGGCCTTCAGCAAAGCCATCCTTTCTCTTGCCTCTCCCCGCCCCACCAGGTTGGGTGCTGATTGACCGGAGCGGCCGCCATTTTGGTACAATCCTCAACTACCTGCGGGACGGGTCTGTGCCACTGCCTGAGAGCACCAGAGAACTGGGGGAGCTGCTGGGCGAAGCCCGCTACTACCTGGTGCAGGGACTGATTGAGGACTGCCAGCTGGCGCTGCAGGTGAGCATCCCTTCCCCACCTCCTGAGTCCCACCCTGAAGCCTACCCTGGGAGAGCTGCCCAAGCAGTTAGCTGTTAAGATATTAAAGAAAAACAAAAGGGAAATGGCGCAGTGACTGGAATGTTGCCTCTGGCCTGACTCTGGCCGTGACCCCAGCGATTTCAGGGGTCCTCTGCATTTCTGCTATCCCACCACCACCGCCTCATGCCAAGACTGCTGCGTTGTTTGAATGACTTCTTTCTCTGCATCTTGCTGTTTCTACCCAGCCAGTCGAACTGTTACACTGCCACTGCAATAATGATCCTTAAACACAATCCCAATTTATTCTTTGCTTTGCTCAGCAATCCCAAGTAATGCCCTTGTCTCACTAAGTTAAAAAAAAAAAATTCTAAATTTAAATTGTAATAGGACCTCCATGATTTGGAGGCAGCATTCCATCACTTCTATGGCTTTAAGTTAACTTTTTTTTCTAGCAATGAAATACTGTAGAAGCAGCCCCTCCTGATAAAACTGGGTTGGGGGTTCCAGAGCCCCATCTGCTGGGCTTCTCTTCTGGGGATCTTTTAGAATTCTGAGGAAAAGAGGTTGGAAAGGACAGCCAGGAGATAGGGGTTAATGTCACCTCCCCTACTGCTGACTGAGTGACCTTGAGTGAGTCAATTCCTACCTCTGGCATTCTGTTCTCATGTTCCAGAAGATAAGGAAATGAGAAAAATATGTGTGATGTAGTGAGTTTCACAGAACCTTTTATTCTGTTCTATTTTTACAATGTTAAAAGTGTCCTTTCTTGTATGATATAATGTTAATAGCTTATGAGTTTCTTTTTTGATACCCTTTGTATATTAAAAAGTCACAACTATGAACAACTTTCTGTTGTCTTGGGAAATACTTATTAGTCCTTGAAATCCAAAAATATAAAATTCCTTTGGGCAATAGCTGTGTTTGTTTTTCAAGTTTTTTGACTGTATCTCATAGAGAAAAATGCATTTTTATATTCATCTTTATATAACTGAGGGCTTCCCAGGTGCCTCAGCTGGTAAAGAATCCACCTGCAATGCAGGAGACCTGGGTTCAATCCCTGGGTTGGGAAGATCCCCTGGGAAGGGGAAAGGCTACCCACTCCAGTATTCTGGCCTGGAGAATCCCATGGGCTATATAGTCCATGGGGTCGCAAAGAGTCTGACATGACTGAGTGACTTTCACTCTCTTATGTAACTGAAGTAAGGGTTCTATAAAATGATACTTTTAGTGAAATACAGTNAAGGCTACCCACTCCAGTATTCTGGCCTGGAGAATCCCATGGGCTATATAGTCCATGGGGTCGCAAAGAGTCTGACATGACTGAGTGACTTTCACTCTCTTATGTAACTGAAGTAAGGGTTCTATAAAATGATACTTTTAGTGAAATACAGTCTGATATATTATGTTTTCTTTCTTTCTAATGCTATTTGCGACCCATTAAATTTATTTCATGGCCATTATGGGTTACCACTTGCAGTTGAAAAAACATTAAACTTTGGAAGTGCATTCCTGTTTGGTAGCTTTACATGTATCTAATGTTATCTCATATCCACTGTGGTTAGGGTCTGTTACCTCCTTGTACATTTGTTTGACAAAAAGAAACATGAGGGAAGCTGGGGATATATCCAGAGTCAAAGAACTGTTTAAGCAGCAGAGCTCCAAGTCAACCCCAGTTTATCTGACTCCCAAGTACAGTACTTTTTCTTCTGTGCTCTAGCTGCCTTCTTTCAAAGTTTTCTCAAGGCTGTTCCATCCCCAACCCACTCAGCTAGAATATGTGTGTGTGTGTTTGGAGGTTTGGGGTTTTGTTTTTAAGATTCAGGTTCAGAGTATTGAGTTCATCGTACTTCTCAGTGTGCACTTAAACATCTTTAGTCTCTGCAGATCTTTTCACTTTTCATTTTTCCTTCATTCCCGATCCCCTGCCCACTTCCCTTGTCCTCATAAGTACCCCTCCAGTTCTTATGTTTTAATATGTTTGCTTGGATTATGTTTGTACCCTTGAAAACCTATAATGTGTTGCTTTGTATATATAAGCATTTAAAATTTCCATAAATGGCTTTGAGCTATGGATTGTGTGTTCTTTTTCTTAATTCAGCACTTTTTAAGTTCCGTTCATGCTGCTGTACATACATTTAGTTCTTTGCTTCTAACTGCTGCACAGGAATCTGATGTGCATTCATAATATTTTGTTTATACATTCCTCTGAGGTTGGAGACCTAGATTGCCTCCTGCTTCCTGCCCCCACAGACGATGCCACAATGAGCATCTTTGTACCTGTGCCCTCGTGGGTCCTGGACCAATGTTTCGCATGATTGTACCTGGGATTGAAATTGCTGGGCCACAGGACACATACAGATGAATTTCAGCAAGTATCATCTGCTTACTCTCCCGAATGGCTGTAGCACTTCATATTGTTGATGAGCAGTGCATAAGAAATACCATTTCTGCATATCTTCAACAGCTCATGGCATCACCCAGCATTCTAATTTTGTCCATCTGATTGGTATAGAGTGATCTAATTTTAATATGCATACTTCTGATTACTAAGTAGATTAAGCATCTTTTCCTATATTCACACTAGCATTTTTGCTTTCCCCTTCTGTGAGTTGCCAAGTCTTATTCTTTATCAAAATTTCTATTGAATTTCCTTTTTCTTGTTGCTTTGCTGGAGATTCTTAGAAAGTTTAGTTCCTAGAGAGAATTAAGCCCTATTATTCTAGGGCATATACTTTACATAATAAATTAACTTCTCCTGTGCATATAGAATGGTACTATTTATCTGACATTTTCAGAAGAGTTGAGAAAATAGTTACTCAGATTATTTGCTGGGTTTTGATATTCAATAAGGAACCCCAGTTGAGAAAGTCTGTTTCAGATAATAATTTCTAGTCAGTTTTAGATGTTGCCAATCATTTCACTTAGAATGTCATCTATCTGTGACATCTGTTGTGGAACAGAAATTGTTGATTTTTTAAAAAATTATACATAACCATTTATTATTTTTAAAGCATATATAAGTATTGTAGAAATTTAGAAAACACAGATAAAAAAAAAAATAAAAGCAGCAAATACTCTTCCAGGTCTTCCTGTGTGAGTGTGTTTGTCAAAATATGATTATGGTATATGTACTACTTTGTAATCAGCTTTTTTTGTTTGTTAATAATTGCCATCTTTTCATGTCAGTGAAATTTTATCTAACATCAAGGGCATATACAAATTTCTCCATTTGTTCCAGAAATGTCTGTCATAGCTGGTTCACATCTAAGCCAATCCAGTCTAGATCCTTGCATTACATCTGGTTATTATGTTATTCTTCCAACCCAAAGCAGTTCTTCTTTTCTCATAATACTGACCACCAGTTGTCCTGCACAATGACCTACTTTGCAGATTTGCCTGATTTGGTTTGTTAACCCTCATCCTATCTTGAGTTTCTCTAAACTAGATGGTAGATTCATAGGCTTGATATTTTTGGCCACTGGATTCAGGTGGTGATGGTTTGATCCTTCATTGTAGTTCCATTCCTTTGTTGCCAACTATAAAGTAATTCAGGTACTTTATGAATGGCAGTTATCTATCAACCACACAATTGTTAATTCTCACCAGAATCAATAATTTCATTAGTGTTATAGAATAATTATAATTCATTCAACATGGAATTATTTATAAAATGCTTTTCATTGTCAACTGGAGAGACTCTTGAGTTTAATATATTCAAATTCCTCTTTTTTTTTCCCCACAAGATCCTTTTAGGATCTTAAGTTTATTCTGTATTTTTTATTAGCTTTATAGTTTTATCTTTTGTATATGGAATTCACTGTAGTAATGCGAATTATGAAGGGATTTAACTTTTTTGTCCTCCGTGGAGGGGACAGTGCCATCTAATACACAATCTGGTAGCCAGTGTCTGAGAGAGCCACCAGCAATTTTTTTTGCCTATTGCTTTTATTCAGGTTCTTGTTCAGTCCCTTCCCACACTGGATAGGGCTGACCTGTGTAACCAGTTGGAGATTGCAGAGGTGATAGTGTGTGACTTCTAAAGCTAGGTCGTAAAAGACATAGCAGCTTCTGCCTCTCTCAGATCACTCACTGTGTGGAAGCCAGATGCCTTGTGAGCATATTCAAGCAGTCCTAGGGAGACATCCCCTTGGTGAGGAACTGAAGCCTCCTGCTCATGGCCAGTACGAACTCTCATCCAAATGGGTGAACTATCCCAGAATTGGATCCTCCAGGCCCATTCAAGTTTTTAGATAACTACAACCCTGGTCAGCAATGGACTCAAACTTTACGAGAGACCCTGGGCCAGGACCACCTCATTGAGCTGAGCTCAAGTCCCCAACCCACAGAACCTGTGAGATAATAAATGTTCATTGTTTTAAGCCTCTAAGTTTGTACTAATTTATTACCTAGTAACAGATAACAGATTGTGGTATCTGGAATCCAATTCTGCCAAAACGAAACCTAAAACGTAGGAGTGGCTTTAGAACTGCAGAGCAGGCAGAAATTGGAAGGACTTTGAGAAGAGTATTAAGAAAAGCCTAAAAAGCTTTAGAGTACTCATAGATGTCTGATGACCTTTGAGGAGGCTGCAGTGTGGAATGTGTTTCCTGGAAAGTGGTGGAAAGGGGATCCTTGTTATGTAGTGGCAGAAGTAGCAACACTGACTCTGATGGTAATATATTAATAGAAAGTAGAAAACATACCTAATGAACTGGGTAATCTAGCAAAGAAATTTCCAGACAGAATGTTAGGTGCCACAGGTTTCCTGTTGCTTATACTAAAACAAAAGAAGAGAGGGTAAGCAGAAGGAGACTGAACACAAAGGAGCCAGTAATTTGGGGCGGGGGATGGGGAGTGGTGCTTGAACATTCCCAGCCTTTCAAATAACAACTGATGTTAAAATTAACAAATGGCTTCCAGGCAAAGAAAAAATATAGGGCATTCTCAATATGATATGGTCTAAAGATGAAGCCATCACTTCATGGGAAATAGATGGGGAAACAGTGGAAACAATGTCAGACTTTATTTTGGGGGGCTCCAAAATCACTGCAGATGGTGACTGCAGCCATGAAATTAGAAGACGCTTACTCCTTGGAAGAAAAGTTATGACCAACCTAGATAGTATATTCAAAAGCAGAGANTCTTGGCTCTCAGCCCAGTCTGGGACCCTCCGAGCTCCTGCTGGCCCAGCTGACTGGGGAGGAAGAGCTCTGAAAAAGATCTTTCTGGAGAAGAAAGGCGTGTGGGGCAATGGAAGAGCTCAGATGATTTCATCTCCTAGGTCTGCCCCTGAAGGAGGAGGAGGCATTGCCGGCGCCTGAAAGTGAGACCCCCACAGTAGCCTCTGAGGCCTTGGCGGAGCTGCTCCATGGGGCCCTGCTGAGGAAGGGCCCAGAGATGGGATACCTGCCAGGTGAGGCCCCCAGAGTGGCAGAAGCTGAGAGGCAGAGGGAGGGACATTAACTCAGGGAGATGGGCAAGCAGGCCAGTAAAATACAGACACAGAGAGATGGTTCGAGAGAGTCAAAACTGGACGTAGAGAATCAAAACTGGACGTAGACAGAGAGCCAGAATGATCAAGAAACAGAGCCAGACGGAAAAGCAGACAATCAAAGAGAAAGACAGATGGAAACTCAGAGAACCAGAATCAGAGATAGAGTCGGGGGGGAGGGACAGGAAGAGAGAGAAAGGCAAGGATTAGTAGATTTAGAATCATAAAATCAGAAAGGGGTAAGAATATTAAACAGAGATCAAAAGTTCTAGAGAGTGCAAAAGAAAAAGACAGAGGAACAAGAAAGGGGTAACCAGGAGAGGGAGCCAGATCTGAATGGAGAGACCGAGATGCTCGATGAGACTGTCAGAGTGGAAGGGCCTGGACACAGAGAAGAAAAAGGGTGGAGGGCAGGTGGAAAGCTTGAGAGGCGGTGGGAAGCTGGGGTGGGGAAGGGAGAGGTGGGGGATCTGTGCCTTGTGGGAGAAGTCTTTTGGTCTCAGTGGGGAGCTCTCAGTTTCCCTGAGCCCTGCTCCCCAACCAAGGCCCACCAATTTGCTCCTCCTTTTCCCCGATTTCCCTTGCCCTGTCCCAGGATCTGATCCAGACCCCACACTAGCAACCCCTCCAGTCGGCCAGACTATTGCAGCACCCTTTCTGCCTCGGGCCACTGAGCCGGGCACAGGGCCTCTGACGACCGCCGTAACCCCTAAAGGGGCTAGGGGAGCAGGCCCCACCGCGCCAGAGCTGCTGACCCCGCCCCCAGGAACCACAGCCCCGCCCCTTCCCGGTCCCGCCTCCCCAGGCCCACCCCTGGGGCCCGAGGGAGGAGAAGAAGAGACCACGACCACCATTATCACCACGACAACTGTCACCACAACAGTGACCAGCCCAGGTGAGACGATTGACGGGGGATATGGGAGAGGAGCAGGGCGTGGATGGGGGAGAGGCTGCTGCATATGTGTGGAAGAAGGGATCCAGATAGGAGAGGGTCTTCTGCTTAAGAGTAATCATAAAGGCTAGCACTGACCTATGCTTACTATGGACCAGCGTGTTCTAGGTTTTTATCTATTATGACAGTTGGGGAAAGGAGTTCTGGGTGCCAGTGGGAGAGTAAGCATTGGATTAAGTTATGAAGGCTGCTGGGGAGATGATGGATGGGGACCCCCGGAGTTGCTTGGCTGGGAGGGCACGAATGCAGAGATTCTCTCAGTCCCGGCGCTTCTGTCTCTTTAGTTCTGTGTAATAACAACATCTCCGAAGGCGAAGGGCACGTTGAATCCCCAGATTTAGGGAGCGCAGCCAGCCGCACCTTGGGGCTCCTGGACTGCACATACAGTATCCATGTCTACCCTGGCTACGGCATTGAGATCCAGGTAACTGCATTAAGTATCCTATTGTGAAACCTAACTCTTTCCTCTGGGCCCAGGGGTGTGCGCAGGTTTGGCCTAAGAATCAGAGAACTTGTTTTCTCTGATGAGCCTGGTTTCTGAGGCTCTCACAAACTCTCCTAGAGTTCTACAACTTGGCCAGTGTCACTGTGATGTTACATACAGGGAAAAGGGTGGGGGGAGTTCGGGGGGTACCACCCTGGCTGACTTGCCCTGGCGGGTCTGGATCTGGCTTCTTTAGGTGCAGATGCTGAACCTGTCTCGGGAAGAGGAACTTCTGGTGCTGGCTGGTGGGGGCTCTCCAGGTCTGGCCCCCCGACTCCTGGCTAACTCCTCCATGCTGGGTGAAGGACAGGTCCTTCGGAGTCCCACCAACCGGCTGCTCCTGCACTTTCAGAGCCCACGGGTCCCCAGGGGTGCTGGCTTCAGGATCCACTATCAGGGTGAGGAGTTTGGGGTCCTGGTGGAAAGGCAGGGGCCACACTGGGCTCAGGAGACATCTCATAGGCCTGCTAAGCTCAGGGTGATGTCAAAGCCTTTTCCTCTTGACTAGAATGGTGAGGGGCAGAATCCCAAGAGGAGACCTTCTTATTGTTTAGTTGCTAAATCATGTCTGACTCTTTTGTGATTCCATGGACTATAGCCTGCCAGGCTCCTCTGTCCATGGGATTTTCCAGGCACGAATACTGAAGTGGGTTGCCATTTCCTCCTCCAGAGGATCTTCCTGACGCTGAGATCAAACCCACATCTCCTGCATTGACAGGAGCGTTCTTTACCAGGAGCCACCATGGAAGCCCCAGAGGAGACCTATACACACTTATCTCACACACAGATCTGTGTCTGGGTGTGCACCCATCCAAGGGACAGTTCATCCATTCCCTCAACAAATCTTTGTCCAGAGCCCACTTCATACTGGCCCTGGGTTATCCTTGAGGAGAAGACTAAACAAGCCAAATGTAAAGGTAACTCGGAATCTAGGTAGGGAGATGGGCAAATAATCAAGATGATTATAATCCAGTGAGATTCGGACCCCAATCCCTATGATGGAAGGACAATGGGCAAAATGTCAAAAGGACCTAAATTTCCTCTGTAAGGAATATAGAACACCTCCTTAGAGGAAGTGATGACTAAGTTGACACCTGAAATGAGTTAACTAGGGAAAGGGTGGGAGGGACAGAAAGAGAAAGGCAGATGTCTAGATGGATCAAAAAACATATCCCAAGACCTAGAGAGGAGAAAAAAAATTGTGATACCCCACCCAGAGGTGTTGAGGTCACTCAGCGTGGAATATAGAATTGTCCTGTGTGACCTGGGGTCAATTACTTAACATTTCTGGACTGCATCATCTTAACTGAAAAATGAGGATGATGATACTTACCTCATCACATTATTAGGAAGGTCAGATGAATCCATACAAGTGCTTAAAACTGTCTGCTGCCCAGCGAGGGCTGAAAAGTTGATCATTGCTATTACAGGAAAAGCCCAGAAAGTGGTAGGGAGATAGGCGAAAAGACTAGACAGGGAGGTAGGTCAGATTTGGATCACAAAGGGCCTTACTAGCTTCAGTGAGGAGTTCTCAGACTGCATTATCCTCACAGAGGAGGAGGAGCCACTTCGAAATGTTTTAAGCAAGATAGTGACAGCCTCAGATTTGTGACCTAAAAAGATCCTGCTGACTTCCAGGGGAGCAGGCAGGAAAGAGGGGACGTGTTTGCGCATGCTTGCATTCTCCAGCACCCACCCACAGACAGCCTACACACACGTGTTCATCCATATTTGCCTGTGTGTATGGAAACCTTCCCACGATGCAAGTGCGTGTTCTAGCATACATGCGTGCACGAGGCCAGGGGCCCAGCCCATGATCCTTTTCTGGACATTGCTGCCATCTCCAAAGTCCCTTCCTAGAGGGCATCGTGTCCCTTCGTGTCATCTCATGGCTTTGCTGCCCCCTTGTGAGCTCTGCAGACCCTGGATCCCTTGTGACTTTACCCAGGACACAGGCAACCATTATCCCTTCCTCACACCCTCTCCTGCGATCTTTCTTCTGGACCTGCCCCACGGGGTCAGGTGTGCAAGGTGGAGATAGCAAACCTACCTGTAGAGAGACCAGTGAGTCGGGGTACATGTAGTTGGTGGTCAGGGGCTGGTTGTTGGGGAGCAAGGGCAGGCCTCGAGGGCCCAGGGCTGAGGGCTAGGCCCCAGATATTGCTAAATGGCTCCCCACTGGCTCCTTTAAGCAGCCACATCCCTAGTGCATTGAAAATAGGACTCGTTAGGCTAAATGGAACATCTGGGGAAGCAGGGCTACTGTGTAAATGGGCCTTCATGACCTGACCTGCCTCAGTCTTCCTTGTTCTGCAGCTTCTCCTGGTCCCTTTGGGACTGAGGCCCTGTTTAAGCCCTTGCCAGTCTCCACTAACTGCGCCTTCTGATCCACAGGGTCCCCATTAGCTTCTCTGGATGGTCAAAGGCTCCATCACCCCTCACCCCAGGGCCAACCATCCTCCCCTTCTCACAGCAGCCCTGGGGGTGGCCATTGTCAACTTTGTCTCTGAGAGGAAGGCAAAGCCTCAAAGCTTACAAGGATGGTTTGGCCACTAGCAAATGCATTGCAAAGTCAGAAGTCAGATCCCCAAGTCCCTGACCCCCAGTCATTTATTAATTGAGGGCAAGTGATTAACATTTTCTGAGGACTTTCTAGTTCCAGGTGCTTGGTGTGTTTATTTTCTTTAAGGCCAATCCTCAATGATAGGAATTGTTATTGTCATCTACAGATGAAAGGCCCAAGAGGCAAAGTCACGTGTTCGAGACCATACAGCAAATAAGTTGTGCAGCTGGAGTTGGAGCTTAGGTCTGCCCATCTCTAAATTCAGTGCTCTTTGCACTGCTCCACATTGACTCTTGGTAGCATCAATTGATCAGCAAGGCTAGGTTTTTAGGAGACAAAATAAAAATGGTTTGGTTCAGTCTCACAGAAGCAATAGGCAGGCAAAAGGGGAGTAGGGGGTCAGGATAACTTCCTGGAGGAGGTGGTACTTCAGTTATTCCTTGAGAGATGAGAAAAAGTAAGACGAGAGCCTTGCAGGTAGAGGAAATTATGTGAAAAATACATGGAACTGGGACACAAAACTATATCGTGGGCTAGACCCAGTTGTGGAAGGGGCTTTCAGAAAGCCCCTTCAACCTAAAGTTTTCAAGCTTGAGTCTGTCGGTCATAGGGAGCCATCACAGAAGCTAAAGTTTATTGAAATCACAGTGTTTGGGTTGTTGGTTGTTGTTGTTGTTGTTTTTTTTTGCAGGGGCTGGGGGATGTGTTTTGTTTTGTTTTGTCCACTGTGTGACTTGCAGGATACCCTACCAAGTATTGAACCCTGGCCTAGCAGTGAAATTGCCAAGCGCTAAGGATGCTGAAAGCTTGGCTTCTCTGTACACCAGTCCTGAATCGAATCTCAGAGACAGAGTTTGGGGTGATGTAGAAAAGAAGAGCTTTGTTACTTTGCCAGGCAAAGGGGCCCAGAGCTGGCTAATGACCTCAAAATAACGTGTCCCAATTAGAGAAAATAATGAGAAGCTTTATAGTAATTGTTCAAAGGGGGAGTGATCAGCTCGTGGATATTCTTCTGATGGGTTGGTCATGAGATCAGTAGAAGTCAGCATCATCAGCCTTCAAGTCCAATTGGTCTGGGGTCTATAAACTTGTGGGCAGCACACCATCATTAATTTTTGTTAGCTTCTCCCCCCTGGCAAGGGTTTCAGTATCTACAAAATAGCTCAAAGATATTGATGGGGAAATAGGACTGTGTCCCAAGGGTGCACTATTGTTTCTCAAAAAAAAAACTTATTTATTTGGCTGCTCTGGGTTTAATTAATAGTTCTGGCACTGGGGATCTTTGTTGCCACATATGGGATCTAGATCCCTGACTAGAGATTGAACCCGGGCCCCCTGCATTGGAAGATTAGAGTCGTGGCCACTGGACCACCAGGGAAGCCCCACTATTGTTTCTTTTGACTCTCCCTGGTCTCAGCATCCCCTCCCTTCCCTAATTAATAGCTGTTAGAATCTGCCCATTAGAACTGAGGGAAAGTCATAGAGGCTGAATGAAGGCTGTTTCTCATAACCCAAGAAATGGGAGACACAAAAAGGCTTTGTGCTCAGAAGCCCCACAGGGCCCTGCTCAGTGTCACTAACCACTGGACCACCAGGGAATGCCCAGATCCTATGATCTACAAGGTCGTATTTGTGGCGATCTTAGTAGACCATGAACTCCTGAAGGCAAGGCTTCTGTCTGTTTCACCTCTGGCCCTCGGACCCAGCCAAGGAAATGCTTGTTGAATTTTGAAACACAGAGAGACTAGAGTCTCTAACAGAATCACTTGGGACTGGAGAGTCAGAAAAAGCAAATGCCTAGACAAGCTGGACCCTCTGCTAACCACAGCCTGCCCCTCCTACAAGATCCAGCTTTGAGGTATTTCCTCCAGGAAGCACCCCTGCCAGCTTTTTAAAATTACTACACTTTATTTTATTTTTATTTATTTGGCTGTGTCAGGTGTTAATTGCTGCAGCACACGTGATTTTCACTGACTCATACAGGATATTTTGTTGCAGTACACAGGCTCTCTAGTTGCAGTCACGTGTAGGATCTTAGTTCCCTGACCAGGGATGGAACCAGCTTCCCCTGCATTGCAAGATGGATTCTTAACCACCAGACCACCAGGGAAGTCCCCAGGAAGGCCTTCTTGATGGGCTCTGCTTAACCAGACACACAGAGCTCTGTCAGGATCAAGTTCAGAGTCCATCATTGATTACCAATGCACTTTCTATTTACTTGTTTTATCTCATATGACTGCAAGAATTTCAGGAGGCTTTCAAAAATAGACCACAAGCAATAAAATTAAATAGAATAAGTAAGAAAAAATTGGCACCAGGTAATGCTTATTAAATTTGAAAAAAAAAATATGTGGATGGAAATTCCCTGGTGGTCCAGGGGTTAGGATTTTGTGCTGTGTTTGCTGAGGGCCTGGGTTCAATCCCTAGCTGGGGAACTAAGATCCCACAGGCTAAGTAGTATGACTGGAAAACAGAATGTGGATGGACAAGCCACTGTTACTGGGAGCAAGTCTTATTCCATCTGGTTCTGAGCTTCCCAGCAGCCAGTGCAAAAAGAGAGATTCCAGAGCTCTCACAACAGGAAAGAAAACAAACCAGTTGCTTAGGGAAAGTAGAGCTTTCCCTAGCACTTTACTTTCTGTGGAAGACTTACTCAGAGGGTGCTGAGTATTAGAGTCTTTAATGGCAAAATTCTTTCTAAAGGAGCTCACTGTGACTCCAATGGATGACAGCTGAGGATATAATACCACAGTGCACTCCAGTAGAAGGAAGTCTGTGGGTGTGGAGGGGAGAAAATGATATGAGCCACTTAATAACTCGGAGCCTCAATTTCTACATCTGGAAAGTGGGTCACAGCCTTCCTCCTCAAAAGTGCTGCATGAACTCATTTTGGAAGCTGAGTGGGCTCTGCAAATACCATGTGTTATTATTAGAGCTGGATGGGGTTCAGAGTGATCAACTGATTTGCCTGAGGTCACACAGCCAATGAGTGCTAGCTAGGGTCCAGAACTTCTCTGAGTCTCAGGTTATCATCTCATCTGTAAAATGGGGGCCCAAGGGGGTAAACTACAAAGATTAGGGGGCATCAGGGGTGTGGAAGTTACCTCCTCGTGAGAAAATGTGTCCACGTAAGGACTCCAGTATGAAGCCAATGTGTGCCCCTGGGGGTGAGGGGTGGAAAGAGGGGAGAAAGTGCTGGGGGGCCAGCGAGAGAGGGTGGCATGGGAAACTGAGGTCTTCTTCTCTGCCTGATCCAGCCTACCTCTTGAGCTGCGGCTTCCCTCCCCAGCCAGCCCATGGGGACGTGAGTGTGACAGACCTTCACCCTGGAGGCACTGCCACTTTCCACTGTGATTCGGGTTACCAGCTGCAGGGAGAGGAGACCCTCATCTGCCTCAATGGCACCCGGCCAGCCTGGAGCAGTGAGCCCCCCAGCTGCGTGGGTGAGTCTCCTGCTCCTCCCCGTCCCAGGAGCCCTGCTGGAGGGGCCTGTCTTTGGGGATCTCTATCTTTGGAGAGCACCCATCTTGAAGGGGGTTTTTAATCTTGAAGAGTCCCTATCCTAGGGTCTCCCTCTGGAGCTCCTCACCCTAAGGGTCTCCATCCTTGGTGTCTCCATTCTTGGAGGGTCTCCATCTGGAGAAATCCCATCTGGAGGATTCCCAGATCTTAGTTCCCTGACTAGGGGTTGAACCCATGCCCCTAGCAGTGGAAGCATGGAGTCCTAACCACTGACTGCCAGGGAATTCCTGGAGGGTCCCCACGTGGGGAGTCATCATTCTAGAGGTCCCTGTTTTGGATAACCCTCATCCTAGAGAAAATCACTTTTGGGGTCTGTGTCTTGAGGGTCTCTATACTGGAGAGCCTTCATCCTGGGGGCCTATCCTGAGTATTCACCATCCAAGAGCTTCAGTTGGGGGGCACGTGCATGTGTGTGTGTACTGAGTTGCTTCAGTCGTGTCCAACTCTTTGCTTCCCTATGGACTGTAAGCCTGCCTTGCTCCTCTGTCCATGGGATTCTCCAGGCAAGAATACTGGAGTGGGTTGCCGTGCCCCTCCTCCTTGGTGGGGATTGTCCCCTCCAAGGGATTGAACCGGCATCTCTTACATCTCCTGCATTGGCAGGAGGGTTTTTTTTTTTTCTTTTTTACCACTAGTGCCACCTGGGGGGACTCCCTCATAACTCCACATTTAGGGAGTGTCCATCCTGGGGGTATGGTGTCCATCTTGGGGTCTTTCTATTCCAGAGCTGGTTCCTTACCTGGGTAGTGGCATGGAAAAGTCCTGGGGTGAGCCTGTAGGGCAGAGGTCATCCCAAGGCCAGGGCCCAGGCAGAGGTGTGGACACAACAGCTCTGAAGATGGGACAAAGACAAGTCACCTTAACCTGCTGCCCCTCTGCCCACAGCATCCTGTGGGGGCACTATCCACAATGCTACTCTTGGCCGCATCGTGTCCCCTGAGCCCGGGGGAGCTGCAGGACCCAACCTCACCTGCCGCTGGGTCATTGAAGCAGCCGAGGGACGCCGGCTGCACCTGCACTTCGAGAGAGTCTCGCTGGATGAGGACAATGACCGGTGAGGGTCTGAGCCTTGGGTCAGAGGTTCCCACTTCAAGGAAATAGGAAGGCTACCGCAGGGAGGCAGGCAGACTAGGGGCATCCTAGTTGGGATCTATGTTAAATGGAGGTCAGTCCTTCCCCTTTCTTAGGCAGTGTAGCTGAGCAAACTGAGACAATCACTTAACCTCTCTGTGCCTCATTTTCATCATCTGTAGAATGGAGAGAATAGTAGCTCCCTCTTAATGTCTCTGTGAGGACAAATGAATTAAAAATACGTAAAATTCTTAGAGTGAACAGCACACTGTAAGCACTCTAAATGTGTTTACCATCATCATCATTATCCTCACTCTTTATCTAATAAACTGGTACCCCAGGTCTGTCACTAGCTGCTATGTGTGATGCTGAACAGGTTACTTACCCTTTCTGTGCCTCAATTTTCTCATGGATGAAATGAAGAATAATAATAGTATATGACTTGAAGGTTCTTGTGAGAATTCAATGAGATAAAATGTGTACAGGCTTAGAAGAGTCCATGACATATAGTTAATATTTGAAAGCAATAGCTATGAAATTAAGTTAGAGCAGGCAAAAGGTGAAGCAGCTTCCTAGGGGAAGCCAAGCTCCTGACCACCTCTGTCCATACCAGGCTGATGGTACGCTCAGGGGGCAGTCCCCTCTCACCAGTGATCTATGACTCGGACATGGATGATGTCCCAGAGCGGGGTCTCATCAGTGACGCCCAGTCCCTCTATGTGGAGCTGCTTTCAGAGACACCTGCCAATCCCCTGCTGCTAAGCCTCCGATTTGAAGGTAACAGTCTTCCCCCTGGGGCCCCAATTCCCCCACTTTCCCTTCTTCCTGAAGCCCGGGCATGGTCACAAGTACATATTCCATCTCTGCTCATCTCCATGTTTGGATTCCTAAAAACTGCCTTGCCTCCTGAACCCCAAGTGACAAAGATTCCATCTAATTTCCTGAGATGGCCTTTCTACTTAAGCTTCAGGTATGGCTGGATCCAAGTACAGCTGGTCTCAGGTACACAGCCAAGAGGCCAATTGCTTTCATCTCTCCTTTCTTTTCCTCTTGGCTGGCTTCATTCTTAGGCAGACTCTCAGCCTGTGTACCTAGCAGTTCCAGATTTACATACCACAAGCTTTAGTAACTCCATCAAAAAGAGAGGAAGCATACCACTTTTCTAAGAGCTTCAGCAAAGATGCCAGGAAAGGCTTTCAATGTCCTGGCTTAGGTCAGATGTCTATGCCTGAGCCAGTCACTGTCAGGTGGTATAATGATTGGCAGATCCACATCACACGTCCCTTCCTAGTTGGCCCCAGCTGAACTTCATGCACTGGAAGTGGGGAGGGCATGAGACCCAAAATGAAAATAGGAGTGCTCTTAACAGAGGAAGGAAGACTGGATGCCAGACAGGTAGAAGCAAGGAGGTCAGTGATCATAGGAGTCATTTGAACTAGGACTTACAGGATAGAGACAACTTTAAAAGACAAAGATTGGAAATGAGCATCTTGGATAAAAGAACAGCGTGAGCAACAGTAGAGAGGTAGAGAAAAGCCTGATATATCTGGGATACAGAGAGTTTCACTGTGTCTCAAGTGGAGGATTTATGCAAACAGTAGCAGGAAAGAGACAAAGAAAGTGAAAGGTACAGAGATGAACGGGGCTCATTTCTGATATGAATCAAAGGAGAAAGGGAATTGGCACTGTGCCCTGATGGGTGCATAGGATTTGGACATCACACCTTACTAGGTTAAGTAACAGTGAAATAGAACAGTGGATCTGATAAATAAATTGCACATTAGATTCTGAGACTGCAAAGAGAATTTCTAGGTCTGAAGCCTACCTGCACAATTGTGGGTCACTATTGTTCCATGGGCTTCAGACTGTTTCTGCATCATAAGCACCTGAATCTTACCTGAGTCTTTGCAGCTAAGATATGATCAGATGGGTTAAAATCTAAAATGCTCTACAAATGTTCCTTTTCACTGCCTTAGCCCAAAGTTAAATAAGTAGCTTTTTGTGTTTGCCTCACTTTTGGATTCCAGCCACAGTATGGATTGTCAGGGATGATCAGAAGTCAACTGTTATTTTTGAGGAGTGAGCACACCTACATGAGCCAAGTCTCCAAAGGCACCCTTTCCCCCTCAGTCCATTGCAGCTTCCAGAGCCAAGTGTCTCTGGCTGAGAATCAAGGAGTCTGGGCTTAAGAAGGTCTGGTTCCACCACTGCCCCAACCTGTGACATGGGACAAATGGCTTTTTGTCTGTGGACCTGGTGTCCTCATCTATAGAATAGTGGCTGGGACTTGATTCATCTCAGCCTCCGTCTAGAGGCCAAGGAGCTAACATAAATGTGCCAATGAGGAATGTTAAGGTTTGGGGGAAACTGGAGAGTGAAAGCTAAACCCAAGGGCATTTGATTTTAAATAACCCCCTGGGGCACCAAACCACACTGGAATTCAGCCCAGTTCCCCAGTCTGAGATCCCTAGAGGCCTGTTCTATTATGTGTGTGTGTGTGTGTGTGTGTGTGTATTTTTTTTAAGTATTTATTTATATCCTACATGGCATGTGGGATCTTAGTTCTCTGACCAGGGACTGAACCTGCACCCCTTGCACTGGATGCACAGAGTTTTAACCACCAGACTGCCAGGGAAGTCCCTGTCCTAATGTTTACTTCCTGTGACTGACTCCTCTCTAGCCTTTGAGGAAGATCGCTGCTTCGCCCCCTTCCTGGCACATGGCAACGTCACCACCACGGACCCTGAGTACCGCCCAGGGGCACTGGCCACCTTCTCATGCCTCCCAGGATATGCCCTGGAGCCCCCTGGCCCCCCCAATGTCATTGAATGTGTGGATCCTACAGAACCCCACTGGAATGACACAGAGCCAGCCTGCAAGGGTGAGCCCTTCACCACCCTAGACTTCCTTCAGTCCACAGGCTACCTCCTGAGCTGGGGAACCTAGGAAAGCCATCAGAAAGGAGAACCTAGTAAACTCAGGCCGTGGATCAATCCCTGTCCTTTTCAGAGGCTCAGCTCAGTTTTCTTAGCTAAGTAGTTGGTGGGCTTGTTACAGAATTCAGGGATCATAACACAAATATCTTCAAGAGCTAGGGCTGGAGTTGGGCTAAGTCAGAGATTGGGTGGTGATGCATCGGCTGGTGAGTGGGCGGGGTGAGTTAAGAGTGGGGCTGGGGATTGGACCCAACAGGACCAAGCATGGCAAGAATCAGATGGGTAATAGATAACAGACGTCCGGGAGGAGGTATGGTGCGCAGAGTTGGGAGTGGTGAGAATGGTGGTGAAATGGAGACTGCATGCCCACCTGATCCTGAATCTGATGCTGTTTCTTCCCTAGCCATGTGTGGAGGGGAGCTGTCAGAGCCAGCTGGTGTGGTCCTCTCTCCGGATTGGCCCCAGAGCTATAGCCCTGGCCAAGACTGTGTGTGGGGTCTGCATGTCCAGGAAGAAAAACGCATCTTGCTCCAAGTTGAGATGTACGTTTGGGTACCACAGAGGGTGTGATGGGTGTGGGCTCAGCCAAGTGTGGTATGACAATGTACTGCCCTGCTTTCTCAGCCCAGCTGTCTTGAGCTTTTTCACATGATTCGGTGGATATATGTTCAGATGAAAAAGGTGTATAAGGATTCAGGATGGGGGTGTGGGACATCAAGTAGACCTAGGGACAAATCATGTATTGGTTGGAAAACCTTGGAGAAGCAAATGGGGGTAATGCAGCCTTCCTCAGGGGCTATTGTGAAAAGGGGGCTCTGGCCTGGAGTCTCACTGTTTGACTGTTTCCAAGGCCACCTGTGGAGTGATTTCAGGGGACCCAGGCCCAGCTGTTGCATCAGCAGCAGCACGCAAGATGTGTATAGGTGTGGGGGAAATCCAGTGAGCTCATTTGATGTGAGGTGGTCATGTGCCTGGACAAAAACTAGAGTAAGCATAGCTTAAAAATCAGGAACTGGGGCGGGGGGAGCCTAGAATTGGGTGGGGTGGTAATGAGCATAGCCTGTGGTTGGTCAGAGTTGGAGTTGAGCCTGACCAATCACAGGCTTTTGGAGTTGAGCATCACCTGGTGATAGAGAAGGGACTGGGGAGTAGAAGGCGTTAGCAGTGAGCAGGGTTGGGTACTGGGAAGCAGAAATCGGGAGAAACCAATGGAACCTGGAGCGGCTAGCATGGAGAAGCCCATAATTGAGCCAAACCCGAGGCATGGGATAGGCAACTGGAGAGTAGGTAAGGTTAGTAACGAACCGAGTTAAAATTGGGCAGAACTGGACGGGAGGGGCTGATCATAACCCATCCCCGACTCCACAGCTTGAATGTGCGCGAAGGGGATATGCTGACTCTGTTCGATGGGGACGGTCCAAGTGCACGAGTCCTGGCCCAACTGAGAGGGCCTCAACCGCGCCGCCGCCTCCTCTCCTCTGGGTCAGACCTCACGCTGCAGTTCCAGGCACCGCCCGGACCCCCCAACCCGGGCCTGGGCCAGGGTTTCGTGTTGCACTTCAAAGGTACGAAGGCCTAGGGTCCCGAGATGGGCAGGGGTCCCGCAAGTCAGAGAGGCCCCCGAAGCTGGAAGGGCGCCTGAGTCTCAGGACAGCCTCCAAACTCGCTGTCTGTCCCCTGCAGAAGTCCCGAGGAACGACACGTGCCCCGAGCTGCCGCCCCCGGAGTGGGGCTGGAGGACGGCCTCCCACGGGGACCTGATCCGGGGCACTGTGCTTACTTATCAATGCGAGCCTGGTTATGAGCTGCTCGGCTCCGACATTCTCACCTGCCAATGGGACCTGTCCTGGAGCGCAGCGCCGCCCGCCTGCCAAAAGAGTGAGCCCGGGCCCGTCTCTGCCCACCTGTGTTTCACTGCTCTTCTTGGGCCCCGCCCATCCCCCTCTGCTCCCTGCTTCGTCCTATCTTGTCCCCGCCCCTGTTTTGCCTGGGCTCCACCCCTTCACTCTAGGTCTTGCCCAGATGACCATATGTTCCCTGGGTATACCACTCCTCTGCTCCTCGGTGTCCCGAACCTGTCCTCTCTGCTCCCCAGTCTCAACTTCCCACGACTACATGCCTCCGTCTTGTGCTGTCCTGGGTCACGACCCTGGTCCTCTGGGACCCGCCTCATCTTTTCGTGGCTGCACCCCCACAGTCTCTTAACCTGGTCTCTGCCCCTGCTGAGTTCCACCCCTTACCTGGCCCGCACTATCATCTCTTTTCTTGTTCTAGGCCCCTCTCCAGTCTCTCAGTCCCCAACCCTTGATATTACGGGGAGCCACCTTGCTGGGGCCTAAGCTCGTCAGAGAACTTGGTTAATTTTAATACAGTCAGTAAAGTGCCGTGCTGGGTTGGGGTTGGGGTTGTACAGAGAAGTCAGGAACCCTACCTAGGGAGACAGAGCTCACAGCTCACAGTCTAGGAGAGGGACAGATACTTAACTCAAGATATTACAGTGCTAAGTGCTAAGTCCCTTGACTTCAGGCAAGGTACTTAACATCTCTGAGTTTTTTCATCCGTGAAGTAGGAAAAGGATGTTGTGAAAAGCAAATGAAAAGTTTTTCACATTAGTACCTGGTGATAGTAAACAGTAAGTACTAGCTGCTATAAGTATGAACAAGGGCTGTGGGAAGAGGGAGGGTTCATTACTCCACAAATAGGGCTGGAGATTTCACAGAGGAGGTGACATTTAAAGGAGCTGGGACTGTTTATCTTTTAGAATTGAAAAGAGGGGTGGCATCTTGTCACTTTCACCAAATTTTGGGAAGCCTGTCACCAGGATATGGGGCTGTAGGTCTTTCATCTGGAACCTAGGAGGAACGGTGGGACCAATGAGGATAAGTTTCAGGAAGCCAGATTTCTACTGGACACTGTCAACTAGGAAAACTTTCTAGTTGACACAGGTCCCTTTTCCTCAAAGGATTCACACGATGTCTAATCCAGAAACCAGATAGGATGGGGCAGGGATAGGAAGAGATGAGAGCAGGGCCCAAAGGGGATAGGGCTTGGCCCAGCTGCCCAAGTCTAAGGAGAGGACCGGCCCCAGGCCTCACACTGACCCTTCAGCTGACCTGAGACCCCGGTCTCTGAAACTCAGCTCAATGCTCCATGGCTGTGACCCTGAGCAGTTCCAGCTCTGCCACTTTCTGATTGAGTGACCATAGGCCAGTCATTTGACTGCCTTGAACTCTGAGCCCCAAGGGAGATGACAGTGACCTTGATCCCTCATCAGGGTATATGACATTATGTTTGTAAAACATCTAGCAGGGTGCCTTGCACAGGTCTGTATATGGGAAATGGCTTTGCCTGGGACTCTTTCGTAGCATGTCTGTGAACAGATGCCCACAGGGGCCAGGCAGGCAACATAAGTGAGCAGACTGGGCTGAGAATGAGGGAAGCAGGAGGGCTGGGCCCCTCTTCTGCTGATGATATGCCAGGCAGGGCTGACACAGCAGACATTTAGCTGGTTTGCTCTGGCTAAGTGGTTCACTATTTCAAATATCACCCTGGAATGGGGGCCCAGGTTGCCCCACCCAGTTGGTCTTCTGGAAGAAAAGTGTCAGCTCCACTCAGTCATGTCTGACTCTTTGCGATCCCATGGGCATTAGCCCACCAGGCTCCTCTGTCCATGGAATTCTCCAGGCAACAATACTGGGAAATCTGATATGTAAAAATGCATTGAATTTTTAAGTTTTACCAGTTCCTGCTCTCTTCATTCTGAGGAAGGAGTGGGAGGTGGTGGGGGGTCTGCCCCAAGGAGATGGCCTATGGCTCAGGGCTTCCCCAGCTCTCAGCTTCTAGGAGATCTTTTAAGGCCCTGGCTCCCCCTGACTTTGCCCTCTTGTCAACAGTCATGACTTGTGCAGACCCGGGTGAGATCACCAATGGGCACCGTACCACCTCTGATGCTGGCTTCCCGGTTGGCTCCCATGTCCAGTACCGCTGCCTGCCCGGGTACAGCTTGGAGGGGGCAGCCGTGCTCACCTGCTACAGCCGGGACACGGGCACGCCCAAGTGGAGCGACCGGGTCCCCAAGTGCGCCCGTGAGTCTGGGGACACCCTGGGACAGGTGGCTGGGTGGCCTGCTCACAGTGCAGCTGGTCCATGGCTGACCTCTTCCCCACAGTGAAGTACGAGCCGTGCCTGAACCCTGGGGTGCCAGAGAATGGCTACCAGACACTATACAAGCATCACTACCAGGCTGGCGAGTCTCTGCGCTTCTTCTGCTATGAGGGCTTTGAGCTCATTGGCGAGGTCACCATCACCTGTGTGCCCGGCCACCCCTCCCAGTGGACCAGCCAGCCTCCACTCTGCAAAGGTGCCTGGGCATGCAGGGCAGGAAGGGGCATAGCAGTGTCTGGGATGTGACAGGGCGGGGAAGGTCAGGTAGCACATCTGAGACTGCTGAGTTTTCCCGTCCACCTCCCATGGGCTCTCATCCTCAGAGGTAGATCCACAAGCCTGGGGAAGTTCAAGGTCATAGACTCATCCTAAGGGGGCTTTGGTTTGGCAGTCCCTTGCCCTCCGGACTGGTCTCAGTTTCCTTCTTTTTGACAAATTCTACAGACCTGGTGGGTTTAGACTCCCCAGGGATCTGGACAAGGAGGCCCAAGGCCCTGCCCCACTGAGGGAAGGATCAAGCTTAGGTTGAGCAGAGGGCAGAGAAACCAGGCTGTCCATCCCAGCCCCACCGGGCTCCCAGCCCCACCGGGCTCCCGGCCCTGTCTTCAGCCTCCTTCCCTCCCTGGCTCAGACCCCGTCCCCTCCCCCTCCTCTCCCTGCAGTGGCCTTTGAGGAGCTCCTGGACAACCGAAAACTGGAAGGTCAGTGAGGGCAGTGGAGACCCAGGCCTGGCCGAGCTGGGAGGGCAAGGCAGAGGCCGGGGGCAGGAGGCCAGATCCCCGGCGGGGTGAGGGCCCAGGGGTTCAAGGCCCAGGGCAGGAGGCTGGGAGAGCCCAGGGTGGGCCCAGCGCCAGCTCACTGGCCTCTCCTCCTCTCTCCAGTGACCCAGACCACTGACCCGTCACGGCAGCTGGAGGGTGGGAACCTCGCTTTGGCCATTCTGCTGCCCCTGGGCTTGGTCATCATCCTCGGGAGTGGCGTTTACATATACTACACCAAGTAAGTACCCAACTCAGGGAGCTGCTGGCCAGGGCAGACGTCCTGCCTGCCTGGCACAGAAGCCCGGGTGAGGGGGGGTTGGGGGCTCACTTCTCGATAAGCTCCTCTATCTCCTTCCTTTTCCAGGCTACAGGGAAAATCCCTCTTCGGCTTCTCGGGCTCCCATTCCTACAGCCCCATCACGGTGGAGTCAGACTTCAGCAATCCACTGTATGAAGCTGGGGTGAGCCTTTCCGCTATCCTAGAGTGCCCCATCCCTCTGCTCCCCCAGGACCCTATAAGCTTCTCTCAAGGTCTCTGTAATATCAGTCTTGGGAACTGCAAACTCAGCTGCCTACAAAGGCCACATTGGTACTGTACTCCATCCAGTTTGTGGTGGAATTGTTCAGTTGCCAAGTCGTGTCTGACTCTGTGACCCCACCAACTGCAGCTCACCAGGCTTCCCTGTCCTTCACCATCTCCTGGAGTTTGCCCAAGTTCATGTCCAGTGAATCAGTGATGCCACTCAACCATCTCATCCTCTGATGGAAACGTAGGCTCAATTGCCAGATCTTCCAATTGTCCAAGAAGATCCAGAAATTTCAATTTTTATGTGATTTTAAGATACTGTAGAGTGAACCAAACATATCCATTGGCCAGATTCGGCTCCATTCACATCCCATGGCTGCCAAACTCCCAGTAATCAATGTTATTTGAAAAACACAGTCTTGGATGTCCCTGGCAGTCCAGTAGTTAAAGACTCTATCATTTGATAGACAATGTCTTTTGCTATTAAAAGGCAAATTTTTCTTATACAAGGGGTATTTAAATCAGTTAATTTTTTGGTATTCGACCAAAGAAAAGCCATTTGCTCCTGTGCTGGAAGAAAACAGGCTATGTTGATCTATATCTGAGACCACACTATTCTATATTTAACGGTCAATTTAAGGGAACTTCAAGGGTAAATTTAGTACCAAGGGACTGAGAATTTTGCTCCAGCGTGAACTGGAACTCCACACTTCTAATGCAGGGGCCATGGTTCAATCCCTGGTCGGGGAACTAAGATCCTGCACTCTGTGGCCAATAAACAACAAACACACACACACACACACACACCACACAGAGTCTTTCCTCTTCCTTGTGGATACCTATTTTGCTGTCTCGTCCACCTCCATCCCACTCCAGAAGCTGATACATCTCTCTGTTTCCAGGATACACGCGAGTATGAAGTATCCATCTGAACACCAAGACAAAGGCTGCAGGACGCCCTTCCTCTCCTCATTCTGGGCAGGAAGGAGCACAGGACCTGGCCTCTGGCTTCCTTCCTCCCTGCTGTGTAAATAGTCTCCTGGTCCCACAAGGGGGCTTTGATGGCCCTGGGGACCCTACAGTAAATAAACCAGCATCCTGTGCCCAAAGCCTCCTCTTCTCAGTTGCCAAACAAGGGGCCTGCCCCACCGACTCTACCTGCTTTTGGACCCTGGGAGGGGAACTCAGTCCCGGCTGCAACTCCTGGGGCGCCTCCAGCCCAGGGCACTCCACAGGGACTATACCCAAGAGCCCTGCTCTTCCCTTGGCCAGGAAGGCTCTGTCCTTCCCAGTTGCTCTGGCCCTGGCCTAACCGGTATCCCCAGAGGGTCAGAAGAAGAGGGATGAAGCGGAGAGCTAGGACAAGACCCCTACCCCTTTCCTGCCATGCCCCCTCCCCATGGTGTCCCCGCCTTTGCTTCTGGATTTTTGGTTTTGAGCAATAAACAGAAAATCACCATTTGTAACTGGGCTGGTTGGGTGTGGGAAAGTGGGTCACAGAGCACTGGAGATGGCGATACTGGTCTCTCTGGAGAGAGGGCTGGGGAGAGAGGAGCAATTTGCAGAAAAGATGGCAGTTTACGTTTGCTACCAGGGCAGTGTTGAAGAGGCTGGCCTGGCTTTAGGGTCAGCCTCTGGAGGATCAGCTGGGTCCCCTTCTGGCCTCAGCTATCTCTCTACTGGGAGTGGCATTTCCAGGCTCTTCAGGATGGGCCATAGCTGGCAGTAGCTGCCTCTCAGGTCACTGTTTGCATGCATGCACGCTTGCTAAATTGTGTCAGCTGTGTCCGATTCTTTGCAACCCCCTGGACGGTAGGGCACCAGGCTCCTCTGTCCATGGGATTCTCCAGGTAAGAATGCTGGAGTGGCTTGCTATGCTCTCCTCCAGAGGATCTTCCCTACCCAGGGATTGAACCTGTGTCCCTTACGTCTCCTGCATTGGCAGGAGGGTTCATTACCACTAGCGCCACCTGGAAAGTCCATCTCTTACTGTCTGACAGGTGGAAAACTGCTTAATTTGTTTCATGGCCAGTTGCCCTAAAAGTCAGCCCCTACTTGAGAATTCTTGTAATATACCCAAGTGTACCATTCTTTTTTCCCCCAATCTTCTTGGCATTTTAAGCTTATCTGCGTTACATGTATACCAAGTATTAGATTTGCAGCCTTTCCTGAACAGTGAGCTTGTTTTGTATCCTATGGGTGTCCTTTTCTTTACTCTTGGGCATTATAGGGAATTTATAACCAGTTTGTCTTAAAGTCTTTCTCCAAATCAACTGCATTTTCCTTAATTAAAATTTTATAACTAAATATAATGAAACATTTTTAGAACACTCAAAGGAGGACTGAATTTTAGGAGAACACGAAGCAAACTGACCTTGATAAATGCTTAAGTTTGGGGCATTTATTCTGGGCCAGGCATTGTGACTAGCACTATGCATACAATTATGTTTTTAACTCTCACAAGGTCCTTGAGTCAGGGACAATTATTTCCATTTTTCAGATAAGGAAACAGGGGCTTGGAGATGTGAAATGACAGGAAATTCCTCAGGAGGCACCAAAAAGTGGCCAGACTGAGATTTAAATGCAAATTTCACAAAGCCTCCAGCACTGCCTTCCACCATGATGCATTCCAAAGCCAGGAGGCTCCAAAGCGCAGAGGAGAGACCTCAACACTGACGCTGGTGGCAGGGACAGAGTCTCTCAGATGTCACAGGCCTAGACTTTACGTTGCTGGAGTCTGGCTGGGAGGATGGATCTGAACCTTTGAACTCATCTCTGCCAACAGGCTGATGGATAATAGGTGGATAACTGCCTGAATTAAAGCCATTCCCATAATATGGAATATGCCATTCCAATAATATGCCCACACATCTGGCAAAAGGGGGCAGGGGTGCTCCTTTCACGTCACCCCAGAGAAGTCACACAAGAGCACTGCCCAGGTTGAGAGGAGGGAAGGATCTCTGTCTCTTTATTAAAGATTTTCATTGCTGGGGGTGTCCTTGCCAGTTGAGGGTGGCAAGGTGTGTGATGGTTCTGGAACACTTTGGAGGCTTCAGGGGTGATGTTGCTCACAACCAGGAATGCCCCCATAACCGAACTGTTGAATGAGCGGTGAAAGAGGAGCTTTGACATGTTGCAGAGAGACAGAGTGCGGGGAGGGCACGAGAGGCCAAGAGCAGCACCAAAGTTGGGATCATCCTCCAGACGTCAAGTTGCTAGGGAGAGGTCCCTAGAAAAGAATATGAGTCTTGATTTTGGATCGAAGGCTCATGTCTTTTTATTCTTCCATTCTTCACCTATCCATCCAATCCCTACCCTCAATCATTTATCCACCCACAATTTCCCACCTACCCATTTATCATCCACCCACCATTCTCTTTCCATCCATCTATCCATCCATCCATCAATCTATCCATTCCATCCATCTATCCACCCACAAATCTATCCATCATTCCCCATTCATAATAGACACTCAATAAACATTTGCTTAGTTCCTTCTCTGCCTTCTTCATTAACCCCTCTCTTCTCTCCCAACCTCTTGTAGAGATTCTCCAGGGCTCCATCCTCAGTGCCCTTTGTCTTTTTCACTTTGCACAAACCCTTCCCCCACTGCCAAGGCAACTGCACACTCTTTAATTGCCAACCCTCTCCTACATCAGATCTCTAGCACTAGCCCAGACCTCACGAGCGAGCTTTGAAGCTGCATTTCCAACTGTCTACAGGGTATTTCCACCTGGAATTCCCAGGGGCCCCTCAAACACAATCTGTCCAAAGGTGGCATCATGCCTGCCATGCCCCAGGAAGAATGAGAAGGCTGGCGAGACTGGGAAAAGGGGAGCAATCATGGGCAATGAGGTCAGACAGACAATAGGGTTGGGGAAGAGAGAGATCACGTAAGACTTTGTAAGCCACTGAAGGCCTTTGGCTTTGACTCTGAAATGGAGACCTATTGTAGTTTTGGGCAGAAGCATGGCATCATCAGACTTAGGTTTCCCAAGTCAGAAAACTAGGAGCCCTCTGATTCCTTCTTTTTTCCCCTACCATTTTTAATCAATTACCAAACTCATTCTTCCTGGTCTTTATTACTCGTATCTACCCTTTCTCTCATCTCTATTATTACTGTGAATATTCAGGACCTACTCATCTCCAGTTTGGTCTCCAATTCCTAATTGGCCTTCCAGCCTCTCATCTTTCCCTTTCCAGTTCACTCTCTCCACTGACCACCAGTGTGATGGATCTAAAATTCCAACTTCCTTTGCTCAAAACTCTTCAATGACTCCTCACCTGTAGGAAACATCTCTGGATCTTAATAAAACACACATAAAGTCCCTTGATGAGTTCCTGGGTACCATGCCTGCACAGTCCAGCAGTAAAACTGCTTCCGGTCCTACTGCCTCCCCTGCCCTAAAGGACCCACACAGAGGGACTTCTCTGGTGGTCCAGTGGCTAAGACTCTGTGCTCCCAATTCAGGGGGCCCTGACCAGGTTCAATACCTGGTCAGCAAACTAGATCTCACATGCTGCAACTAAGACTTGGTGCAGCCAAAAAATAAATTAATTTCAACAAAAAGAAATACACACTTATACCCATGGTCATCCTCCTGAGACTCACCTCTGTGCCTTTGTTCATACAAGTCCTACCACTTGGAATACCCCGACCACCTCATTTTCCCGTAGAAATTTCTTTCTTTCAGTGTCACCTCCTCCAGGAAGCGCCATGATTCTTTTCCTTCCTGTCCCAACTACGGCTGCGAGCAAGTGCTCTTCTCGCTGTTTCCATTTCTGTCATGGGCTCTTAACCATATTTGTTGTAATTGGCCATGTACTTGCCTGGCCTCACACTAAACTATGAACTTTCAAGGGCAGAGACTGTGTCATTCATTTGCATCCCAAGTTCCTAAAACAGGGACTGGTATATCATGTGAACTCTAACCGTATGGTTATTCTGAATGGCCTTGTCATCCCTGGACCCAGCACATACCTTCTTACGAGGGGATGGCAGGAGATGCACCTTTGTGCAGGTACGGTTTCTGTCGGAGCTACAGGTGGCGGAAGGGAAAGGAGAGAGGTGAGAACTCAAGCCAAGGATTGGAGCAGAACACAACAGGACTATGTGGTGTAAAATCCCCCTACCCTGCTGGGACGTTGTCAAACCCTGGCTCTCTCCTCTACAGGCTCCTCATCTTTCTCCCAGGACAAAGGGGCATCTCCTGTGACGCCTCACTCACTGGGTATCAGTGCCTCGGGTCCTGGTGAAGAACACTGGAAATAGAGGCCCCAGTCAGAGAAAGTACTATCCCCACAGCCAGAAAGAGATGTGGCTAGTGAGGAAGGGGCTAAGGAGATTCGTGGTCAGGGGTGGGGTATGGGGACTGGGTTAGTAGGTGGGGAGGTGCTATGTGGTCCCAGGGCTGCTGTGAGATGGGGGAGCTGGGGACAGACTTCTGGAGCGGTCAGCTGCGGGTGGGTTGGGGAGCTCAGGGACTGGAACTAGGGGTATGAGTGAGTCTCTGGACACAGGGGTCCTCAGGTGGGGAGTAACCATGTTTGGATATCTGAGTCCCTCGGTCTTGTGTCTGTTTTTCCTTGATGGGCACAGGATTCATGTGGTAGGCAGCAACAAACAAGGCCTCGTCAGTGAGTTCTGTGCTGATCTGTGTCAGGAATTCCTCAGAGCGAGAAATCTTCTGGAAAAGGGAAAGTTGGTGGGGGAGGGCAGTTCAGCCTCAGAGTTCCCACATGGAAGTGCAAGGTCTGGAGGTTTCCAGTCTGGGGGCTCTGGGCTCTGGGTTGAGGCCAGAGTCTGAAGGCTGGCAGTCTCAGTGTCCTCAGCCTGAGCACGCTCCACCTCACTTCACCCCCACCCCAAGAACCCCTCTCCAGTGCTCACCAGATCGCAGCCCAGTGAGGTTGCAGGGGTTGTGGGTTGGGATGGCCGGCTGCCCTTTTTCTCCTCATTCCTGGCAAGAGTGGATGACATTCCTCTAGGGACAGTGGAAGCCCAAGTTAGGCTGCAAAACCAGCTCACTTCTCCCAAACCCAACCCACCACCATTCCCCGGGGCCTTGGAGAACTGCGTCAGCTCTCTCTCTGAAATAACAAGAAAAGGGGCGGGGGGAGAGAAATAGTTGCTTTAAATCTTCCTAGGGGAGGGAGGGGGTGGGACGCTCACAACACCCACCTCTCCTACCCCTTACTTCGCCCAGCAGGGGCTGTCTCTTNGCGTCAGCTCTCTCTCTGAAATAACAAGAAAAGGGGCGGGGGGAGAGAAATAGTTGCTTTAAATCTTCCTAGGGGAGGGAGGGGGTGGGACGCTCACAACACCCACCTCTCCTACCCCTTACTTCGCCCAGCAGGGGCCCTTTCTTTCCTGCTTCCCACCCTAGGCCCTTCCCAAGACAAGGCAGCCCACTTGCCGCTCCCAACCTGGCAGATGTGTCGAAATCTTGGGCTACTCGGCAGGAGGGGAGACGGAGAGGTCTAGCGAGCCCTTTTACGGGCCGTGGGGACGGGGGATTTGGGAGTTGGGGAGGAAGGCTGGAAAGAGGGGAACCCGGGAAGGCGCCGTTGCTATAAAAACCTTGGCCTCTGAGGACGTTTCGCAGCCCCGTAGCCAGGAAATTAAGGATTCTAGAACCAAATGGGGGAGGGCAATTTTCCTAGCTGGTCGCATTCGCTTCCCCGGCTTCTTCACCTTCTCTGGGTCCCTCCTTGCGGGCACTGACCCCAGTGCCAGTGGCTTGAGAAACTTGGGAAGATCACGGACGGTGGACCTTGGCACCTAATCCTCCCACCACTAGGGGCAGGCGAGAAACAACCCCGTCCCAGGCTGCCTTCCAGCCTCTCTGGCCGTCATCCCTTTGCTTGGAGCCTTCGACAGCAAAAGAGGGCCGAGAGAGGGGGCGGGGAAGGGAAAATGTGGGCTGTACCAAATAACTTTGCCTTTTGGGGGTGCAAAGACTCTGGATGGCGGGATCTTTTTGCCATTATGTCCCAGAGTAAAATCCTCCGCAGAACAGAAAGTAGAGACATTTACCTAGACCTCGTTCTCTTTTGATCTCTCCTTTTAAGTTCCTTCCTTATCTCAGCGTCGATGATTCTTTGCCCCCTCTCCTCCCTCTGTACTTTGGTACGAATCGATGGAAAGGGGCGGAGGGAAGAAAAGGAAAAGGAAGCGGGCAGATCTTAAAGGGGACGCAGCCATTTCTTAAGTCTGGTTCCTTTCTCTAATTTTGCAAGGACAAACGCAGAAAAGTAGGTTCCGGAAGCCGAGCGCAGCTGGAGCAGCAGGGGCCGCAACTGTAGGCGGGAGCTCCCGCGAGGCAGGCGGAGGCCAGCGTCTGCCCATAGGAAGGGCGGGGTGTGCGCTCCCCCTGCGACCGGCGCACAGCTGGGTCGGCCCATGCTCCGGCCGGCAGCGAGCTGGAACTTCTGGGACCGGGCAGGGACCTGCACGCAGTGGGCGTGGCTGATGCGCCGGGCTGGAGAGTGAATCTGCACTGGGGCTGGGACAGAGCGGCCAGGGGACCTCCGCGATGGCAAGCGAAAATATCTTCCTGTTTGTGCCTAACCTCATCGGTGAGTGCTACCCGCGGCTCCGGGCGGAACGGGAGGGTCAGGGGCCTTGGCGAGGCTCCCAGATCTGCCCTGTCTCACCCTGTCTCAATTCCAAGGTTATGCTCGGATTCTCTTCGCCATCATTTCTTTCTACTTCATGCCCTGCTGCCCCCTCACGGCCTCCTCCTTTTACCTGCTCAGCGGACTTCTGGACGCTTTCGATGGACACGCTGCTCGAGTCCTTAATCAAGGTGACAGACATCTCTTCCAGCCAGCCCTACAACCCTCTGCCCCCTTTTTCCCGCTGCCTCAGGACCTCGGGATGGGCGGGTACTCGGGAAACCCAGGACTCTGTTATTCCCGTCTCTGTAGAAGGCAGTCTAGAATGACCTGGTTTTGGAGCAGAAGGGATTGAAGCTCCCTGTTGGAAACGAGCGCGACTGGGCATGGCAGTGACAGTGCTAGAGGCTTTTTCTGAATAAAAAGCCATTCAACAGGTTATTGGGCATCTGCTGTGTGCCAGACACAAGCTATCAGCATTCCAGAAGGCATGTTTAGAGGGAGGATTGGGAAGGAAGGGAGATAGTTTCTGGAGGGTTGACCTCATTTTTTATAATCTGTTCTTCAGACCCACCTCTAAGACCTTCCTAAGACTTCAAATCTTCTTGTCTTGAGACCTGGACCTTTGATTATGGATTGACGAGTTATAGAGCTAGCTAGCTTTCTTACGCCCTTCTACAGTGTTGTCTCCACGCTAGCAGGCTTCCCCCTTTTATGGTATGGTGACCTTTGCCCTTTGGCCTTTAAACTCCAGCCAGAGCAGTCTGCTTTCCTCTCCCCCCAGTGGATGGTGGGCATTTTCACTCTTAGACTCTGCATCAGAGTGATACACCAAATATGGCCCCTGTCACAGCTCCACTGTCCCCTGACAGCCCCTTTCCACCATTTTTCTCAGGGACCCGGTTTGGGGCCATGCTGGACATGCTAACAGACCGGTGCTCCACAATGTGTCTGCTGGTCAACCTGGCCCTGCTGTACCCCCGCGCCACCCTTCTGTTCCAGCTCAGCATGAGCTTGGACGTGGCCAGCCACTGGCTGCACCTCCACAGGTCTGCAATTCTGGGGATACGGACCAGTGGAAGAAGATGCTGCATGGGGAGGGATGAGATCTTCTCAGGGGGTATCTTCAGGCTTCTAGGGAGGTCTCCTTTTTAGCTGTGCTTTGTTAAGGGAGTCTGGTAAATCTTCTCTGACTCAGCATCCTATTTTACAGTTGGCTCAGTAATCTTTAAAACTCTTTTGAGGATTCCAAAGAAATAACATCCCTTCGGAAGGGGGATGGGGCTTTTGAATCCTGATTTTTGCTTCCTCCGGCTACCCATCTAGACTGTGATTTCTGGCCCAATGGTCCTCAGCTGTGCCCCAGTTCCCACTCTATTCAGCAGAGGCAATCCAAGTACTTATGTAATGGGGGTTGCATTGAGGATTCGGTGGGCATTCCTGGTGATGCACGCTCATGGATTTCCCCTCTACTTTCTCCCTAAGTTCTGTGGTCCGAGGCAGTGAAAGTCACAAGATGATCGACCTGTCTGGAAACCCTGTGCTCCGCATCTACTACACCTCCAGAGTGAGCCTTTGCCTCCCCTCCCTATTTGCTTAGGGCAAGTCCTGGGCCCAGGGCAGGATTGGTAGGGAGGGTGTGTGTGAACTGCTCAGGCAGCAGGTGTGCACAGGAGGGAGGAACTGAGTGGCTTGAGGGGTGAGGGAAGGAGGAAGAAGCCAGAGAGATCTGCAGAACCAGCTCTCTAAAGGCCTTAGGCCATAATCAGGAGTGTAGTCTTCCTCCTGGGTGGGCTGGACAGTGTTAGTACCTCCAGGTAGGACAAGGGGGGTGAGAATTGCAGCATTGCCGGGTAAGAATATCTTCCTGTTTGTGGGTATCCTTATGGTGAGTGCTGCCCATGGCTCCAAGCTGAAGGGGAGGGTGAGGAGCCTTGGACAGACTGATCTGCCCTGTTCCCCACATCTTCTCCGCACCACCCTGTACTCCTCTTTCCCAGTTCCTGGTCCCCTGGCCCTTAGTTGGAGGATAGCCACTGCCTTGCCCTCTTGCTCAAGCAGCCTTTTTGCCGTTTGTTTAGCCTGCTCTGTTCACCCTGTGTGCTGGAAACGAGCTCTTCTACTGCCTCCTCTACCTGTTTAATTTCTCCGAGGGACCTTTAGGTAGGAGATGAGGGACTGAGCAGGAGGATGGGAGGAGGTCTGGCCTGCCCGGGGAGACAAGACCCCTGCCTCACCTGCATCCTATTTTCTCTGGATCACCCTTGATCCCTTCCCACAGTTGGCTCGGTGGGTCTTTTCCGAATGGGCCTCTGGATCACTGCCCCTATCGCCCTGCTCAAGTCTCTCATCAGCGTCATCCACCTGATCACAGCTGCCCGCAACATGGCTGCCCTGGACGCGGCAGATCGGGCCAAGAGGAAGTGACCCTGGAACCTCCAGCCCCTGGCTGCCCACCTGCCCTGGGAGTCTCACTGTGCCACGCAGCTCCCCAATCTCTTCCTAGGAGGAGGGCCCAGGCTCACATCTTTCCAATTGTGTCATCCAAACTGCTGGGAATGGGGGGTGGGCATCCTCTTTGGTGATATGACATTCTCCGTAATCCTGGGGACCAGTCCTCCTACCCCCGTAATCGCCAACGAACTGGACTTCAAATCAGGAAGGATGTTCAGGAGGCCCCACCCACACGAGCAGTGCTTCGGGGGCCTCAAGAGAGCTGGCTGAGGACTGGGCATTGTCACACCTGCTGGCTCAGCCCTGGGATCTGGCTTGGCCTGAGATCTTAGGGATTTGAGTAAGGGAGGTGGGATAGGGGCCAGGGTTCCCAAGAGGCAGGGATGGAAGCCTGTGGGTACAGTGGCTAGGAGAAAAGGGGCCGTCAAGATCCCCATTGCAATCTCCTCTGTCCTGGCTCTGAAGGCCTTGATAATAAAGGAGGGGATGTCACTGTTCTGGAGTTGGTTTCCTTGGAGATACTCTTGGAGCCGGGCCTGGGTTGAGGGGAGAGATTGGGGGGAAAGTGATGATCCATCTGGATACTAGTTCGCTCCTCAGTGACCTCAGAGCCGTTCCCTGCCCCCCAAGCTCATTCCGTGTCCTCGCCTACTTGCTTTATATTCTACACCCGTCACTGCCTGTCTACAGTTACTTGTGTACCTAATATTTTCTACACTCACTAAAAAGTAAACTCCACAAGGGCACAGACTTTTCTTATTCTTTCTCTGTCCCTACAAAGATTATTCTTGACCTGGCATATCATAGCCGCTTAGTAAAGACTCATAAATAGATGGGTTGGTTTCTGAGAGTGTGGTTCTTGGACCATTTATGGGGTATTTCTGGACAATTCAGCTTCTTGGACCCTGCACCAGACCTCCAGAGTTGGGAATTAAGGGATAGGCCAAGAAGTCTGGGATTGTAATAAACCCCAGCTGATTCTTTTTCCCAATTACATTGAGAATCACTGACCCTTCTTAAACATTTTGTGGGTACCTACCAATAGGAGATATTGTTCTGGGCATCTATCCCTAACAGCTTACCCCTGTCATCTGAACAGAAAGCTGCCTGGCATCAGCTTTGAAAAGAAAGACTATATTGAGCCAGATACCATACGCCAGATCCTGTACTGGGGATTCTTTGCAGATATAACTTATTTTACCCTTATAAGAGCTTAACCAAGAGGGGCTCATGTCTGTTGTTGCTCAGTCGTGTCCAACTCTGACCCCAGAGACTGCAGCACACCAGGCTTCCCTGTCCATTAGCAACTCCCAGAGATTGCTCAAACTCATGTCCATTGAGTTGCTGATGCCATCCAACCATTCTCATCCTTTGTTGCCCCCTTCTCATGACTTCAGTCTTTCCTAGCGTCAGGGTCTTTTCCAATGAATCAGCTCTTCACATCAGGTGGCCAAAGGATTGGAGCTTCAGCATCCATCCTTCCAGTGAATAATCAGGGTTGGTTTCCTTTAGGATTGACTGGTTGGATCTCCTTGCTCTTCAAGGGATTCTCAAAAGTCTTCTCCAGCACACAGTTTGAAAGCATCAATTCTCTGGCACTCAGCCTTCTTTGTGGTCCAACACTCACATCCATACATGACTACTGGAGAAATGATACCTTTGACTATATGGACCTTTGTCAGCAAAGAGGCCCTCATGTGTGAGGGCTGACATTTATCAGATGTGTATTTAGCCTCAACTCCTGCTCTAGGCTCAGGGGATTCAGTGAGAAGGAGGCCACTGGCTAGCCAGGGAAGAGATGATGCCGTTAGGAGGGTGCTTATTGAAGGGTGGGGGTAGAATGTGCTGTGGCACTTTGGGTGTCTTAAGAAGAAAGCTGGTAATAGTAATTGGGGACGGAAGGGTTAATGCAGAGGTGGATTGAGTCTCAACTGACTGAGTTGGGAGGCGGCCTGAGAGCACCCGGGCAGTTGCCAAAGGGAAATGGAAGCAGGTTGATGTGGCTGGAACACTGAACCCTGGGGGTTGGAGGCTGAAGAGCTGATAAAAGGTAGGGCAGAAGCCAGCATCAGCCTGATGAACCCAAGAGAGCTTTTGGACTTCACCCTGAGGACCACATGGAGGTGCTGTAGGAACCTTTCAAAGTAATAGGTACATTATTCATAGGCAAAAATAGTAAGTTGCAAACATTACCAAAGGATGACGAAGTCTTCCTGCCACTTGAAGCTCCCCGTTCTCCCCAGAGGCAACCACTGGTATTCATTGCTTATGTATCTAAATGAATTCTTCACATGTACCCGTATTCTGTATTTTAAAATTCAGTTTGTATATTTGCTGGTCTGCTAATGAAACCCAGCGGGACCTTGTGGGGCTCCTGGGTAAAAATCCTCTCTGTGTGCCCCATTTCATGTTTGTAGGAAATAGGCTTCCTTCAGCCTCCTTGACCTTCCCTGAATTCCAAAGGGCAGGTTCAAACAGTTGCTAATCAGAGAAAAGGAGGGGTTGCAGAAATAAGGGAGGAGCAGTTAAGCAGGGCAGCCTCTATACAGTCAGAGAGATAAGACTTGGAGCTGACTGTGACTCAGATCATGAGCGCCTTACTGCAAAATTCAGCCTTAAATTGAAGAAGGTATGGAAAACCACTAGGCCATTCAGGTATGACCTAAATCAAATCTCATGATTAACAGTGGGGGTGACAAATAGCTTCAAGAGGTTAGATCTGGTAGACAAGAGTACCTGAAGAACTGTGGGCAGGGGTATATAACACCGTACAGGAAGTGGTGGTCAAAACCATCCCCAAGAAAAAGAAATGTAAGAAGGCAAAATAGTTGTCTGAGGCGGCCTGACAAATAACTGAGAAAAGAAGGGAAGCTAAAGGCAAAGGAGAAAGGGAAAGATACACCTAACTGAATGCAGAGTTCCAGAGAATAGCAAGGAGAAATGAGAAAACCTTAAGTGAACAATGCAAAGAAACAGAGGAAAATAGAATGGGAAAGACTAGAGATCTCTTCAGGAAAATTAGAAAACAAAAGAAAATTAGAGATACCAAGGGAATATTTCATGCAAAGAGAGGCACAATAAAGGATAGAAAAGGCAAGGACCTAACAGGAGCAGAAGAGATTAAGAAGAGGTGGCAAGAATACACAGAAGAACTATACAGGAAAAGTCTTAATGACCCAGATAGTCACAATGGTATGATCACTCATCTAGAGCCAGATATTCTGGAGTGCGAAGTCAAGTGGGCCTTAGGAAGCATTACTACGAACAAAGCTAGTGGAGGTGATGAAATTCCAGCTGAGCTATTTCAAAATCTTAAAAGATGATTCTGTTAAAGTGCTGCACTCAATATGCCAGCAAATTTGGAAAACTCAGCAGTGGCCACCNTGTAATACTCTCAATGCACATAGGTAATTTTAACTCAATAAATTAAAATATCTCTATTAAATGTTAGGATATCATTTGTTTATCCTAAACTTTTGATTCAATTCCTTTCTCCTTTTCATCTGCAAAGCACAATTTCGGTCCCTTTTAAAGTTAACATGATGTAAACTATCCACGTGGCAGGGATATACAATAATGCAAAGCAGATGAATTTCAGCCCCATGGGAATTTGCAGTGAGTGAAAAGGGGTTTTATTATCCATCTAGGCAATTGTGCAGATGACTGTTAGAAAAGGTAATAATTTTAAGCTCATAAATAAGAAAAAAAGTAAGTAAACGACTCTATCACAAACCTCTTTCTAGTGATGGAACAATTTTCAAATGACTTAATATATTCGATGCTTCATATCATTTGCCTACAACTGGAAAAAAAAAAAAACAGTTGTTTAAAAATAATGTTATAGTGGAGAATGGCAAAGAAAGCTAAATACTTGGTTATGACTGCATGCATATTCTCAAACAGAAATCTGATTAATAATAAGACAAGAAGACCCTAAAAAAGAAGCCAGCATAACAAAGTAGAGATACCAGTTCACAATGTACTTGCTTTGGAATAGTCAGTTACTCTTATTTTGCTTCTTTCCTAATGAATAAACAGATAAGGGAAAGGAATTTTAAGTATACAGAAGTTTTAAAGAGATTTGTATGTAATCTTAAAGAGGTGATGTTAATTTTCCATTTTTTTAAACTGATGAATAAACTAAAGTTCAAAGTCAAACAGCCATTAAGTGGCAAAATCTCAGGTCATGTCTATATTTGTTTAATTAAAAAATGTTCTTCCACTTAGCCATAAGAACACTTACAGAAGATTCCATAAAAAATAGAACTATGAATATTATCTTAATGATATTATAATAAATGTATATAACATGAGATCTATTACAGTATATTTTTTAAATTAATTAATTTTAACTGGAGAATAATTGCTTTAAATATTATGATGGTATCTGACATACATCAGCATAAACTGGCCAGAGGTATACCTATGTCCCCAATCTTGAACCCCACCCTCCTCTCTCCCCCTACCTCTATCCCTACCCTATCCCTCTGCTTGGTCCCAGAGCACCGGCTTTGGGTGCCCTTCTACATGCATTGAACTTGTGCTGCTCATCTGTTTTACATATGGTAATGTACATGTTTTGATTCTTTTCTCTCAAATCATCAGATCCTCTCATTCTTCCAGTGAGTCCAAAAGTCTGTTCTTTACATCTGTGCCTCCTTTCCAACACTGCACGTAGGATCTTCGGTACCATCTTTCTAAATTCCACATATATGTGTTAATGCAATGTATTTCTCTTTCTCTTTCTGACATACTTGACTCTGCATTACAGTGTCTTAAAAATACATAAAAATAAAGGTGAACAATAAATTACATTCTTAAAAAGTATCAAATTATTATGGTAATCACCATATGTTACAGTTCTTTCAGTTCGGTTCAGTTCATTCGCTCAGTCATATAAGCCTATTTGTGACCCTATGGATTGCAGCACTCCAGGCCTCCCTGTCCATCATTAACTCCCTGAGCTTACTCAAACTCATGTCCGTGTAGTCGATGATGCCATCCAACCATTTCATCCTCTGTCATCCCCCTTTCCTCCCTCCTTCAATCTTTCCCAGCATCAGGGTCTTTTAAAATGACTTAGTTCTTCAGTCAGGTGGCCAAAGTATTGGAGTTTCAGCTTCAGCATCAGTCCTTCCAATGAATATTCAGGACTGATTNGGTGAGCGCGGGGCTGTGTCCGCCAGCCGACACCCCCGAGTCCGGGGAGGACGCGTCCAGGTTGCCCAGACCCGGGGCAGGGACGAGCGTAACAAAGAGAAAACTCTTCCAGGCTCTCTTCCACTTGAGGCATTTGCAGAGGGGTCTTGAACTTGTATTCGGAGCTCCTCGGTTGTGAGCGGCTTAATTCTGCTTCGGGGCTTTAAAAGTCTTAGGCATGTTTGTGCCTCTCGGAATATTAAGTGCGAGATTTGCCAGATAACTTTGGCGAGGAGGAGAGGAACGAAGGACTGTTTCGTGGTGATGGCTTGTTTTGGTTTTGGAGTAAAGAGTGTTTACTCTGGAAAAAATAATTCTTGGGTCTGCAAATTCCGACTTGTGATTTCTGCCAATCCTGATTAGACTGGCCGCTTTTGGCATGCCCGTCTTATTTTCTTTTTTGCTGAGAAAGCCTTACAATAGCGTATGCTCGCAAACGCGTTCATAATACTCCGTGTGCGCCAGGTGACAACCGCTGTATGCCTAAGGGTTGCTGATAGATTTTTCCTTCTAACCTTGGGATATGATAGAAATTTTATTCTGAAAGTAGTTGTCTGTTGTTTCCAGCACATTTTATTCTCGAGTTCTACGCATAAATGTGTTCAGGACAAATAAGCGTTGNCGCCAGGTGACAACCGCTGTATGCCTAAGGGTTGCTGATAGATTTTTCCTTCTAACCTTGGGATATGATAGAAATTTTATTCTGAAAGTAGTTGTCTGTTGTTTCCAGCACATTTTATTCTCGAGTTCTACGCATAAATGTGTTCAGGACAAATATGCGTTGGATTTAATGCTACATATCTACTCATTATTCTAAGAATACAACTTTAGATGTTATTTTATTTGAAAGCACCATTAGTAAAATTACACGTAATGAGGACTATAGCAACAAAGCGGAAAACTACAAGACTCAGTGTATTTGAGAAGCTTCTGAGAGGGGATGTAAAAACATTAAAATGAATAAATATCTCAGTCTACCTTTTGAATACTTGAACATAATTAATACATACCTATTTTTAAAATTTCAAAATTAAGTGATTTTTGTAGAGAAACAAAATATCTTAGTATATTTTCCTGCAAAAGCTAATTATGACTGCCTGTTAAGTAATCAGTTAAGACTTCCAGACCCAGCTACCTAATTATTTCATATTATTTTACACCTGAAACAGACACCCCCCCAAAGCATCTTCAGTTTCTACTCCTCTATTCAAACATTCATAACTTTATGACAATATTTGGTAGCAAATACTGTACACAACTGAAAATTGTGTAAATTCACACACACATACCTTCAACCTTTTCAGTTACTTTTTATAACATCTACCAAAATAAAAAAGAGAAAACGTTGGCTTGTCTGTCTGTATCCTTGATGCAATAAAACATTTGAAGCTCAGGGACAGCAAAGTTTTACTCTGCTTCATCAGAGCTTAAGTTNTTCCTGAGACACCTGTATGCTGGAGAAGAAGCAACAGTTAGAACCAGACATGGAACAATGGATGGTTCTAAATTGAGAAAAGATTATGTCAATGCTGTATATTGTCAGCCTGCTTATTTAATTTATATGCAGAGTACATCATGTGAAATGCCAGGCTGGATGAATCAAGAGGGAATCACGATTGCCGGGAGAAATATCAGCAACCTCAGACATGCAGATGATACCACTCTAATGGCAGAAAGCAAAAAGGACCTAAAGAGCCTTTTGAGGGTGAAAGAAGAGAGTGAAAAAAGCTGGCTTAAAACTCAGCATTCAAAAAATCAAGATCATGACATCCAGTCCTATCAGGGCAAATAGATTGGGAAAAAGTGGAAACAGTGACAGATTTCATTTTCTTGGGCTCCAAAATCACTGCAGATGGTGACTGCAGCCACAAAACTAAAAGATGCTTGCTCCTTGGAAGAAAAGCTATGACAAACCTAGACAGAGTATTAAAAAGCAGAGACATCACTTTGCCGACAAAGGTCCATATAGTCAAAGCTATGGTTTTTCCAGTAGTCATGTACAGATGTTAGAGTTGGACTGTAAAGAAAGCTGAGCACCAAAGAATTGATACTTTCGAACTTTGGTGCTAGAGAAGACTCTTAAGAGTCCCTTGGACAGCAAGGAGATCCAACCAGTCAATCCTAAAGGGAATTAACCCTGAATATTCACTGGAAGGACTGATGCTAAAGCTGAAGCTCCAATACTTTGGCCACCTGATGTGAAGAGCTGATTTACTGGAAAAGATCCTGAAGCTGGGAAAGATTGAGGGCAGGAGGAAAAGGGAGCGACATAATGAGATGGTTGGATGGCATCATTGACTCAATGGACATGCGTTTGCGCAAACTCCAGGAGATAGTAAAGGACAGGGAAGCCTGGTGTGCTGCAGTCCATGGGGTTGCAGAGTTGGTCATGACTAAGCAACTGAACAACAAGTACAGCTTTGGGGCTGGGTCCTGATTCCTCCTCAAGGAATATACATAACAATATCTTTGAGGTCTTCTGCAGAACCAAGGCCCCCACTCAGGTGGAGGATGGTGACTTCTGGCTGGAGCGCAGCCCTGTTACCTCACTGCCAACCAATCAGAAGGAAGTCACACACCTTGCAGTCCTCACCCCACGTTTTGCCTGTTAAAACCTCCCCTCAAACCGTTGGGGAGTTTTGAGCAGGAGCCACCAAACGTTCTTCTCCCATGACCCTGTAATAAACCTTTTCATGCTTCAAACTACAACGTTTCAGTTTATTTGACCTCACTATGCATCTGGTACACACATTACCATTTCACCTCACATCTGCACTCTTCTGTGTACTAAACGATACGATAAGCCCATTTTCCAGAGAGGAAATCTAGGTCCTGAGAGGAGTCCATCCTAGTTGGCTTGGTTCCAGAGCTGGCGCCGTTAACCTTTACCACACTGCAGTCCACGTCAGCAGTCTTCTTCTTTTTTTTTTCTTTCAGCAATCTTCTCAACGGTGGCATGGAATTCCATGGACCTGAACCCTCTAATTGGGGTCACCTGTAGGATGAACATTGAAGGACTTTAAGCAGGTTGATGGCAGGGACTGATTTGTACTTGAGGAAGAGAGTGGTTCACAAGCTGAGCAGCCCCTCCAACTGCAGGCATTCCCCTGTCAGCCTGCTCCCAGGCAGGTGGGAGGCTGAGCCGTGGTCCTTCATCCTTCATCCTTCATGAGTCAGCTTGATGCTGAAAGCTCAGCTTCTCTGTACACCACTCCGGAATCGAATCTCAGAGACAGAGTATGGGGTGAAGTAGAAAAGGAGAGCAATACTGCTTTGCCAGGCAAAGGGAGCCAGAGCAGGCTGATGCCCTCAAAACCATGTGTCTCTTCTTGGGGAAGAAAGAAGTGTTATAGTAATTGTTCAAAGGGGGCGTGATCAGCTCCTGGGCATTCTTGGGATGGGTTGGTGGTGAGGTTAGTAGGAGTCAGCATCATCACCCTTCAGGTCCAACTGGTCTGGGGTCTACGTACTTGTGGGCCGCATACCATTGTTAATTGTTCTTTACTTCTTCCTCCTGGAGAGTCTTTCAGTATCTGCAAAATTGCTAAAAGATAGTGTTGTGTGTATCTGTCGATGGGGAAACAGGCGCCTACCCCAAGGCTGCTCTTTCTCTTTTTTTATGCAATATTATGTATCTGTTTTTGGCTGTGCTGGGTCTTCGTTGCTGCACTGGCATTTCTCTAGTTGCAGCGAGCAGGGGCTACTCTAGCTGCGTGCGTGGACTTCTCATTGCATTGGCTGCTCCTGTGGGCCATAGGTTCTAGAGCACAGGTTCAGTAGTTGTGGCGCACGGGATTAGTTGCTCCGAGGCATGTCGCATCCTCCGGGATCAGGGATCAAACCTGTGTCTTCTGCATTGGCAGGCAGATTCTTTACCACTGAGCCACCAGGGAAGTCCCCCAAGGCTGCTCTTGACTCTTTCTTTCTGATCTCACATCCTCTCTTGAACCTGCTCATTGGAACTCAGGGAAGGTTATGGAGGCTGCTTCCTATAGTCAAAGAAATGGGGGATATGAAAAGCCTTTGTGTCCAGGAGCCCCACAGAGCCCTGCATGGTATTAAGATCTCCCTTCCGACCAGTTAAGTCCTCCAACCACTCACTCCCGCCCCACAGCTCTGACTGGTTCCTTGGCTCTTTGGCCCTAACCATTTATACAGACATCAGACATCTCTATTTGTGTAAACTAAGCAAGCGTACTACAGTGTTAGTTGCTCAGTATGTCCGACTCTTTGCCACCCCATGGACTGTAGTCCACCAGACTCCTCTGTCCATGGAATTCTCCAGGCAAGAATACTGGAGTGGGTTGCCATTTCCTCCTCCAGGAGATCTTCCCAATCTGGGGATCAAACCCAGGTCTCTTGCATTGCAGGCAGATTCTCTTCCATCTGAGCCGCCAGGAAATTCAGCAAACTGGGATCTAAAAAAGAAAGGTGGGCACGACAGTGTGGGTATCTTTCTCTCAAGTAGAATGGGTCCATGAGGAAGCAGCACAGAAGACTCTGAATCCCTTCACCTGTTGGGGCTGAGAGCAGCTTGCTGCCTTTGGTCCCATATCCAGTGACTGGACAGGGCCCAGGAGGAATCTTCAGGATCATTCTATGTCCTGGAGGATGAGGGTAGGGAACGTCAAGGCTGAATTTGACCAGTGGAGTCACATCACATGTTGTTATGGTCAATGTCTGTGTGTCTGAAGAATTTATATGTTGAGACCTAATGACTGATGCGATGGCATTTGAAGGTGGGGCCTTCAGGAAGAGATGAGGTTATGAGTCCTCACAAGCTGGCTCTGAAGCAAAAAGAGGTGTGTTTTTTTGTTTATTTGTTTTAACCAGATCAGTGCTGGTGCCTTGATCTTGGACTTCCAACCTCTGGAACGCTGAGAAAGAAATTTCTATTGTTTCTAAGCCCCCTAGTCTGTGATATTTTGTTATAGCAGTATGAACGGGCTAAGAAGTATGTGCAGTAGTAACTTTCCAGAATTCAACTCTGTGTTCTCAGATTAAATAAATAATCACCATGTAGGACATGCCATGTGTTCTGCAGAGATGGGCACAATAAATACAGTTCCCTCGGGTGGTCCTGAGTCTTCTACACCCCTGATACTGTGATTAAAGTTAACCCTAACTGCTGTGAAAAACCTCAAGATGCACAGTGGCTCAAATAAGACAGGTTATTTTTGTTGTTGTCATTGTTTAGTCGCTAAATTGTGTCCGACTCTTTGCGACCCCATGGACAATAGCCCACAAGTCTCCTCTGTCCATGGGATTTTCCAGGCAAGAATATTGGAGTGGGTAGCCATTCCCTTCTCCAGGGGTCTTCCCAACCCAGAGGTCGAACCATGTCTCCTGCCCCTGCAGGTGGATTCTTTAACACTGAACTACCAGGTTAAATCCTAATTCCAGAGATTAGGGACTCAGGTGCCTGCTGATTTTCAGCGCAGATCTTCCAAGTACACCTTGCTTGCTTGCATCTCACGTAGGCAGAGGTGCAGTGGGAGGACTGCTCGAGGCTGGTTTATTGGATGGCAAGGAACTGGCACCAGCTACATCCACTCCCATCGATTGGCTGCCAGTCAGTCATGTGGCCACTGCTACAAGCAGAGGAGGTTGGGAAAGAGATTGGTTGTGGGCCTAGGAGGAAGAGAAAATAGATTTGGTAGACAAAGTCTTTTGTTGTTTAAAGACCATTTTTTCTTCTACAAGGGATACGTCAGTCAATTTATCTGGTATTTAACCAAAGAAAAGCTATTTGCTCCAGAGCTAGAGGAAAACAGGCTGTGTTGATCTACATCTGAGATCACACCATTCTGTATTTAACGGGCAATTTAAGGGAATTTCAAGAGTACATTTAGGACCAAGGGACTGAAAATTTGGCTCCAGCGTGAACTGGAACTCCACTATATTTCCAGAAAGGCCTGCTTTCCTGTCATAGAGATATATCTTGTCTTCCCACTATATAATCAGTGCTTGGGAGACAGTGAAAACCCATCTTCACGCGTACAGTTTAAAGAGCAACTTCGATTACCTTATTGGATTTCACAAACTTATGAGGTATATGTAGTCAGGATAGGCTAGATTATACTGTGGTAAAAAGCTCCCCCACAAACCACAGTGAGTTTACATAGGAAATGTTTCTCACTTCAGTTGCATGTCTACTGTGGGTTGGGTGTGGCTCTGCTTCATACCATTTTTCTCTGGGACCCAGGTCGATTTTTGAATATTGCTGGTTAACACGGAAAAGGAAAAAGTGTCGTGATGTCATTCCCTCCTGCATTTCATTGCCCAGAAGAAGTCATAGGCCAAGCCCAGTGGCCATTGGAGATCTGTGCGGAGGCATCAAGTCATCAACTGGAAATGAGCTTAGCGCTCAGGGGTGAGGTCATCGGTGAAGAAATGGATTTTTGAATCTAAAGCCAGGAGACTGGCCAAGAATGTAGCCTTATAAAGTAACAAGGTTCTGGGAATTCCCTGGTAGTCTGGTGGTTAGGACTCCAAGCTTTCGCTGCAAAGGGCACTGGCCAGGGAACTAAGTTAAGATCCAGTAAACCACATTGAGTGGGCAACAAAAAAAAAAAGAGCAAGAAAGAGAACAAGGCTCAGGGCGACTCACGACTTAGCAGCTGAGCAGAGAAAGTGGGGTTGGCCAAGGAAACTGAGGCACAACCAGGGAGGTGGAAGGAAAAGCCGAGCAGGCTAGGGATGCCTGTGGTAGGAGGCGGGCAGCCGCTGCGCTGAATGATGGGAGGGGCTGAAGGAGAGGACCTGACTTCTGGGTTTAGCAATGGTCCTGGGATGCCAAATAGAGCGGTTTCCGTTAAGCAAGGGGTGGAGACAAAAGTTAATTGGTGTGATTTGAGGAGATAATGAGAGATAAGCCAAACTGAGAACTTTGACTAGGAAGGAGGAGATAGGGGAGCTGGAGGGAACGAAGGGCAGAGAGAGTTGATTCTCCATGGGAAGGAGCAAAGCACATTTCTAGAAACAGATGGTGCAGGAGATAAAGGCGGTGGGATGGGGGAGTGGACTCCCAGGAGGACTTGGGGGGAAGGGGGCGAGCCGGGCTCAGTGGGAAGAGGAGGAAGGACAGAGTCCAGATGGGGTCGTTTGTTAGATTTGATGCTGGAAAGGGCTTTCCTGCCCAATGAGTTTCTATTTTCTCAAAGAGGTGAGAGAAAGTGGGCCGGGGTGTGGGAGGTGGAGAGGAGAGGGGGTGTGAAGAGCTGCTCTGAAGGGGCCCTCACGCAAGTGAGGGAGAGCAGCAGAGTCAGAGGCCGCGAGGTCTCTCGAGATTCATTGCCTGAGTTTCAAATGAGATCAGTTCGTAGGTGGGGTGTTCCTCCTCCAGGAACAAGCAGCTGGTCAGGGCGGGTGGAGGGGGCGGTATCTGGTTTAAGTCAGGATGAAGCTTTTTCCACTGAGTATCACGGGAGAAGGGGAGAGGCGAGGACGGAGGGTTTTTTTTTTTTTTTCACTGAAGTATAACTGATTTACAGTGTTAAGTTTATGCTGTACAGCAAAGTGATTCGGTTATACATTTATATACGTTCTTAAAAATTATTTTCCATTATGATTTATCCTGTCTCTTATACACATCTTCTATTGTTTCTAAGCCCCCTAGTCTGTGATATTTTGTTATAGCAGTATGAACGGGCTAAGAAGTATGTGCAGTAGTAACTTTCCAGAATTCAACTCTGTGTTCTCAGATTAAATAAATAATCACCATGTAGGACATGCCATGTGTTCTGCAGAGATGGGCACAATAAATACAGTTCCCTCGGGTGGTCCTGAGTCTTCTACACCCCTGATACTGTGATTAAAGTTAACCCTAACTGCTGTGAAAAACCTCAAGATGCACAGTGGCTCAAATAAGACAGGTTATTTTTGTTGTTGTCATTGTTTAGTCGCTAAATTGTGTCCGACTCTTTGCGACCCCATGGACAATAGCCCACAAGTCTCCTCTGTCCATGGGATTTTCCAGGCAAGAATATTGGAGTGGGTAGCCATTCCCTTCTCCAGGGGTCTTCCCAACCCAGAGGTCGAACCATGTCTCCTGCCCCTGCAGGTGGATTCTTTAACACTGAACTACCAGGTTAAATCCTAATTCCAGAGATTAGGGACTCAGGTGCCTGCTGATTTTCAGCGCAGATCTTCCAAGTACACCTTGCTTGCTTGCATCTCACGTAGGCAGAGGTGCAGTGGGAGGACTGCTCGAGGCTGGTTTATTGGATGGCAAGGAACTGGCACCAGCTACATCCACTCCCATCGATTGGCTGCCAGTCAGTCATGTGGCCACTGCTGCAAGCAGAGGAGGTTGGGAAAGAGATTGGTTGTGGGCCTAGGAGGAAGAGAAAATAGATTTGGTAGACAAAGTCTTTTGTTGTTTAAAGACCATTTTTTCTTCTACAAGGGATACGTCAGTCAATTTATCTGGTATTTAACCAAAGAAAAGCTATTTGCTCCAGAGCTAGAGGAAAACAGGCTGTGTTGATCTACATCTGAGATCACACCATTCTGTATTTAACGGGCAATTTAAGGGAATTTCAAGAGTACATTTAGGACCAAGGGACTGAAAATTTGGCTCCAGCGTGAACTGGAACTCCACTATATTTCCAGAAAGGCCTGCTTTCCTGTCATAGAGATATATCTTGTCTTCCCACTATATAATCAGTGCTTGGGAGACAGTGAAAACCCATCTTCACGCGTACAGTTTAAAGAGCAACTTCGATTACCTTATTGGATTTCACAAACTTATGAGGTATATGTAGTCAGGATAGGCTAGATTATACTGTGGTAAAAAGCTCCCCCACAAACCACAGTGAGTTTACATAGGAAATGTTTCTCACTTCAGTTGCATGTCTACTGTGGGTTGGGTGTGGCTCTGCTTCATACCATTTTTCTCTGGGACCCAGGTCGATTTTTGAATATTGCTGGTTAACACGGAAAAGGAAAAAGTGTCGTGATGTCATTCCCTCCTGCATTTCATTGCCCAGAAGAAGTCATAGGCCAAGCCCAGTGGCCATTGGAGATCTGTGCGGAGGCATCAAGTCATCAACTGGAAATGAGCTTAGCGCTCAGGGGTGAGGTCATCGGTGAAGAAATGGATTTTTGAATCTAAAGCCAGGAGACTGGCCAAGAATGTAGCCTTATAAAGTAACAAGGTTCTGGGAATTCCCTGGTAGTCTGGTGGTTAGAACTCCAAGCTTTCGCTGCAAAGGGCACTGGCCAGGGAACTAAGTTAAGATCCAGTAAACCACATTGAGTGGGCAACAAAAAAAAAAAGAGCAAGAAAGAGAACAAGGCTCAGGGCGACTCACGACTTAGCAGCTGAGCAGAGAAAGTGGGGTTGGCCAAGGAAACTGAGGCACAACCAGGGAGGTGGAAGGAAAAGCCGAGCAGGCTAGGGATGCCTGTGGTAGGAGGCGGGCAGCCGCTGCGCTGAATGATGGGAGGGGCTGAAGGAGAGGACCTGACTTCTGGGTTTAGCAATGGTCCTGGGATGCCAAATAGAGCTGTTTCCATTAAGCAAGGGGTGGAGACAAAAGTTAATTGGTGTGATTTGAGGAGATAATGAGAGATAAGCCAAACTGAGAACTTTGACTAGGAAGGAGGAGATAGGGGAGCTGGAGGGAACGAAGGGCAGAGAGAGTTGATTCTCCATGGGAAGGAGCAAAGCACATTTCTAGAAACAGATGGTGCAGGAGATAAAGGCGGTGGGATGGGGGAGTGGACTCCCAGGAGGACTTGGGGGGAAGGGGGCGAGCCGGGCTCAGTGGGAAGAGGAGGAAGGACAGAGTCCAGATGGGGTCGTTTGTTAGATTTGATGCTGGAAAGGGCTTTCCTGCCCAATGAGTTTCTATTTTCTCAAAGAGGTGAGAGAAAGTGGGCCGGGGTGTGGGAGGTGGAGAGGAGAGGGGGTGTGAAGAGCTGCTCTGAAGGGGCCCTCACGCAAGTGAGGGAGAGCAGCAGAGTCAGAGGCCGCGAGGTCTCTCGAGATTCATTGCCTGAGTTTCAAATGAGATCAGTTCGTAGGTGGGGTGTTCCTCCTCCAGGAACAAGCAGCTGGTCAGGGCGGGTGGAGGGGGCGGTATCTGGTTTAAGTCAGGATGAAGCTTTTTCCACTGAGTATCACGGGAGAAGGGGAGAGGCGAGGACGGAGGGTTTTTTTTTTTTTTTTTCACTGAAGTATAACTGATTTAGTGTTAAGTTTATGCTGTACAGCAAAGTGATTCGGTTATACATTTATATACGTTCTTAAAAATTATTTTCCATTATGATTTATCATAGGATAGTGAATGCAATTCTCTGTGCTATACAGCAGGACCTTGTTGTTTATCCATCTTGCATTTAATAGCTTACATCTGCTGACCTCAGCCTCCCATACTGTCCCTCCCCCAACGCCCTCCCCCTTGGTAACTACAAGGCCATTCTATATCCATGAGTCTCTTTCTGGTTCATAGATAGGTTTATTTGTGTCATACTTTGGATTCCACATATCCGATATTGTATGGCATTTTGTCTTTCTCTGACTTCACTTGGTGTGATAATCTCTAGCTCCATCCATGTTGTTGCAAATGGCATTATTTCATTTTTAATGACTTTTTATCCGTTGTATAATATATACCACATCTTCTTTACCCATTCATCTGTCAGTGGACATTTAGGTTGCTTCCAGGTCTTGGATATTGTGAATAATGCTGCTATAGACATAGGGGTGTATCTTTTCAAATTAAGAGTTTTGTCCAGATATATGCCCAGAAATGGGATTCCTGGATGTTGTTTTTTTAGTTTCCTGAGGAACTTCCACACTGTTTTCCATACTGTCTGCACCAACTTATATTCCTACCAGCACTGTAGGAGGGTTCCCTTCTCTGAAGGAAGTTTTGAGTGAGAATGAGTGAATTACAGAATAGACAACAAAAATCTAGGCTGGGCAAGATTGAAATGAAAAGGGTGTGGGGTTCACCATTGAGAAAGTGGTTGAGATCAAGGTCACTGAACCCTGGAGTAGAGGAACGGTTGGTGGAAGATGAGGAGTCGATTTCAGAGGTGGTGTGGTTATTAGTAATGACAATGTCAAGGGGTGGCCACGGGAGCCCCAGCAGGAAGGAACTTACCCTTTTTGGGTAACCTTATCTGCTGTTAATTCTCCCCAGAGGCCCTTGGCTATAAACAGTGTTAACACAGCACGTACCAGGTACTGGATGAAGAGCTTTGAGTTAGTTGCCTCTCCTCAGGGAAGATGCAGAGAAGGCAATGGCAACCCACTCCAGTACTCTTGCCTGGAAAATCCCATGGATGGAGCAGCCTGGTAGGGTGCAGTCCATGAGGTTGAGAAGAGTCAGATATGAATGAGCTACTTCACTTTCATGCATTGGAGAGAGAAATGGCAACCCACTCCAGTGTTCTTGCCTGGAGAATCCCAGGGATGGCAGAGCCTGGTAGGCTGCCATCTATGGGGTTGCACAGAGTTGGACACTACTGAAGCAACTTAGCAGCAGCAGCAGGGAAGATGTAGGGGGTTTATAGGAAGGAGGGATAGATGAGCTGACTCGCTTGCCTGTTCTACCAAGACCGAGACAGCACCACCAAGTGCTATGGGCCAGACAGACAGCCCCGGCCCCAACCAGCTCAGATCAGTGCAACTCAAGGCAGGAGACAAGAGCTCATGGGACAGGGCCCAGTGAGGGGAAAGGAATAAGACCCTAAAAAAAGGCTTCATAAAGAATCTCCTTGCAATGCAGGGGACTCCAGTTCGGTCCCTGGTTTGGGAAGATGCCCTGGAGAAGGGAATTGCTACCCACTCCAGTATTCTTGCCTGGAGAATTCCATGGATGGAGGAGCCTGGTGGGCTACAGTCCATGGGGTCTCAAAGAGTCAGACACAACTGAGTGACTAACTGCTCAGTAGGGGAAATGCTGGCTCATTTCACAAATGAGGAAAAGATCAGGGAAGTTGGGTTCCCTTGTTGCACAGCTAGACACCCAAGCTTCTCTACCTAGGCATCTTTTTGCTTCCTCAGCAGAGAGCAGACAGGCCTGGCACCTGCAGATCTACCTGTGGAGGAGGGCTGGTATACCTTGCAGCCTCTACGTGTATGCCCAGATTGATTGTACCTGGATCCTTCCCCCAAATAAGGGCTCATAAACGGTCGTTGGGGAGCGTGAGAAGGGGACACCCCTTCCTTGATGCTCCGAAGAACCCAAATCAGAAGACCAGGGAGGTGGCTCCAGTTCCTAAGGCCCACTGCACCATCTTCCTCTCAGATCTGAGGCCCCCATCTGAGAAGGGATGGGTGTACAGCGCCATGCGCAGGTGCATAGTTTGACCAGCAGGTGGCGCCAGATAAAGCCTCCCAAGTGCAGGAGGTGGGGAAGCTGGAATGGACACACCCACAGACGGAGGGTTAAGATTCCAGAACGCCCTGGCCAAACTGGGCTCCTGGAGGAAATGGTAGTGAGAAGAGATGGCGCAGAAGCCACCCCAGGAGGTACAGGCTTCATCCTCTCACCTGTGCATCATCTTCCCCCACGGGCATCTAGGTGAGCTGACTGCCGAAGGGACAGTCCGGCTGCTGAGAGGGACTTTAGGTCCACCTTCCCATCAGCCTGATTTGGGGTTAGTCTCCCTGTCTTAAATTTCCTCTCCATTTCCAGATGTGGGTGGCCTATAGTAACCGTCAAGATTTCAGAGGCTCTCTCCCCCACCACCATTAATCTCCCTTGTGATAACAGACTGAAGGTAACAGAAGAGGGTTTTAAATGCCCAGAAGTGTCCGTTTTATTTGTCAGCGCGGTACAGAGCTAAGGCACAACCTGGCTGTTTCCAACAGTTAGGGGGGCAGCAGTGGAGATGGGAAGCAAGCCCTCTTGGACGCTGGGCCCCACAGTGGGCTTCTTGGCTGGGGGCTGGGCCTCAGCCCCGAGCCCCAGCAAACCCAAGGCTGTGTTGAAGAGGTTGATGGGCGTGGAACCATCGGTGATGAGGGTGGATTTTAGGCCCAGGCTCTGCAGCAGTTTTACCTGGAAGGAGCAAGAGGCAGGTGAAAATGCAGTCAGACCCTAGTCCCTTCTCTCATCCCCTCGGCCGCCTCTCTGGGAGGGGGCTACCCTGCTCTCGGCCCTCACATTGCAGCTGATGCCCAAACCATCCTCGGAGGACTATTCAGTGACAAGTGAGGGCCATTAAGGGGAGTCTGAAGGTTTCATCCTCTCCAAGGCCTCAGAAACCTTGAAGTTCTGGCCACTGCCTCCGGGAGCTCAGCACTCCCTGCACTTCACCTGCCAGGTGGCAGCCATCCAGACCTTTCTGTTCCTTAAATGCACCTTGGAGCCTCTGCTGGGAAGCCCTCATCGACTGTGCAGAACTTAAGTATCCCCTCTTCACGGGGCGCCCCCTTTCTCAGCTAACCTACAGCCTCTCCTCCCTCTTCTCCATATCGCCCTATTTGACTTCTTTTGAAGCAACTTGTCATGGATTGACATCCTATCAGTTTACTGCCCTCCCAGGAGCTCACTGAATCCAGTTCAGTGCCTGATATGACCCCATGCTCGAATGACTTGGATCAGAACACGGGATACATAGAGAGTCCAAGCTACCACCTCCTCCTGTCTGTCCCTGACATCTCTCTAGAAATATTTGCCTCCCTGGCTCTGTCTTCCTGGTTCCAAACATGGTCCCAAGACACACATCCACACGCACAGACATCCACACACACCCACACCTGTACCCTCTACCCCACTCTCACCTGCATCTCCGGCCCCGCCACAGCCATGTCCCTGATGGTGCTGGGCCCCAGGGCCTCTGTCATCTGCCTGAACTTCTTCACCTCCACCTCAGCCAGCTGCTGGGCCTTTCTCACTTCCAGCTCCAGCTGGGCCCGGGCGTAGACCAGCTCCAGCTCTCGCACTTTCTTTACTCTCTCAAGTTCAGCTTCCTGGAAAGGGAAAACCCAGCATTCTTTTGATCGGATGGCCCCTGGATGTATCTAGCAAGTCACCTAGCCAGATAGCCTGAGGGACCTCGGATGGAAAGGATGGAATAGAGGTTATCAGTTAGGGGTGAACCCTGGCTATGCCACATTTTAACTAGTGACCCCTCTGTATATGTTCAGTTGCAAAGTAGTGTCTGACTGTGTGTGATGCCATGGGCTGCAGCATGCCAGGCTTCTCTGTCCTCCACTATCTCCTGGAGCTTGCTCCAATTCATGTCCACACAGCCTCTGCTACCCTCTTCTTTTGACGACCCCGGGGAACTCCTTAATCCAAGACTCAGTTCCCTCTGTAAAATGGAGAGAATGCCTAACCACAATGGAATTTCAAGATCTTGCCTGTAAAAACACAACATATGTAGCACAACGCTGGCCAGTATGGGAACATGTATCTGTAAGATGGGTAATTATTATCCTTACCTTCAAAGCAGGTATTAGGTGAATGAAAACAGGACAAAGGACTTCACAAACCACAACACACTTGGATGGGGCTTTCTGTTAGGGTACTTGGTGTCCCACATGGCTTCTGAGACCGGGCCTCTTCCAGACCCCAGGGCCACACCCTTTCACAGGCATCTCCCCTACGCACCGTCTCAATGGCCAAGGCCTCTGCCTTGAGCTTGGCCTGGAGCACAGCGCCTTCTCCCTCGATGCGCGCTGCCTCAGCTCGGGACTCGGCCTCCGCCTTGGCGGTCCCGGTGCTCTCCACCGCAGTGCTGAGAGCAATGCAGAGAAGTCAGGGATGCCCTGGAGGAAGCCCAGCCCCGCCCTCCCCTCCCCTTGACTTGTGCTATCGCAGCGTGCACGAACACACACCCACACATACACACACACACACACACTCGCCCCATCAGCTGCTCTTCCAAGACCCTCTGCCATCTTTCTGCCAGTTCTCCACCCCACCTCAGAGCCTCCAGCTCCAAGAGTTCTCTGCGAGCTTTCTCAGCTTCTGATTGGTCTAAGATCTTCTGCCTCTCAAGCCGGCCGCGGGCTTCTTGTTCTAGTCTCTGAGCCTCGTGCCTGGGTGGGAGAGGGGACAGGTAAGACGCCGGGAGTGGGGCCGCCCAGGGCCGGGAGCACTGGCCCAGGAGAGGCCCTCAACATGCAAAGGGGCAGTTCTAGCAGTGGCACATGGCCACGACCCTGCTTTTGCACGACGTACCTTCCAGTGGGGGGAAAAAATAAGTGAACCAAGATGATTTCAGACAGTGACAAGCTCTTTGAAAAATGGCTGCTACAATAACATGACTGGGCAAAGAGGGCGCTGCTTCAGCTGGGGTAGGTGAGCTCTGGAGGCCAGAGGAGGAACCTGCCCGCAAGTGCAGAAGAACTCCGGGCAGAGGGAGCAGCCAGTGCAGAAGGCCTTTAAATGCACAGCCGAGTTCCCACCTTGAGGAGCAGAAAGGAGCTATGGGCCTGGAGCACATGAGCCCTGGGAGAAGGCAGGAAGGTGAGGTGGGGGAAGCAGGGCTGGACCCGAGTGCCTGGAAGGCTGCGGAAACGAATCTGGGTTCCAGCATCAGCAAGGTGAGAAGCCACAGAAGCAGAGGTAGCAGCTATTTCACTCTCAGTGCCCCAGGCTATCTGCTGGTAAGGGGGACAGCAGGCTGACCACCAGCGGCGCCATGTCACTGGGGTCCTGGCAATGGGCAAGAGGCGGGGACTGTGGGCATCATGGTCAGCCAGGCCCCTAGGCCTCACTCACTTGGCAGCTGCCTCCTGGGAGTTGGTGGTGATCTCGATGGCCAGCTGGACGCTGCGCTGCAGGGCATCCCGGGTCCTCTGGTCCACGGGCTCCACCGACTGCACATCCACACTGCTGACCACCAGCCCGTTCTGGGGAAAGACGGCCCGGTCCCGGGGCTGAGGCAGGGCCATGCTGTCAGGCCCCTTGGTTTCCTGGGTCTCAAAGCCAAAGACAGCAGTGCGAATGATCCGGGCCGAGTTCTTATGGAAGTCGTCAAAGGTGACGGAGGCCACGGCCCCCCGCACCCGAGATGCGATGGCCTTGCAGGCGTCACCCACGAAGTCGGGCACTGAGAAAAGCTTGGCCGTCTCTTGGGGGTCCTTCCGGTCCCTCAGCTCAAAGTGCCTGTGAGTAAAGACAACTCTCTCGNTGCTCTCCACCGCAGTGCTGAGAGCAATGCAGAGAAGTCAGGGATGCCCTGGAGGAAGCCCAGCCCCGCCCTCCCCTCCCCTTGACTTGTGCTATCGCAGCGTGCACGAACACACACCCACACATACACACACACACACACACTCGCCCCATCAGCTGCTCTTCCAAGACCCTCTGCCATCTTTCTGCCAGTTCTCCACCCCACCTCAGAGCCTCCAGCTCCAAGAGTTCTCTGCGAGCTTTCTCAGCTTCTGATTGGTCTAAGATCTTCTGCCTCTCAAGCCGGCCGCGGGCTTCTTGTTCTAGTCTCTGAGCCTCGTGCCTGGGTGGGAGAGGGGACAGGTAAGACGCCGGGAGTGGGGCCGCCCAGGGCCGGGAGCACTGGCCCAGGAGAGGCCCTCAACATGCAAAGGGGCAGTTCTAGCAGTGGCACATGGCCACGACCCTGCTTTTGCACGACGTACCTTCCAGTGGGGGGAAAAAATAAGTGAACCAAGATGATTTCAGACAGTGACAAGCTCTTTGAAAAATGGCTGCTACAATAACATGACTGGGCAAAGAGGGCGCTGCTTCAGCTGGGGTAGGTGAGCTCTGGAAGCCAGAGGAGGAACCTGCCCGCAAGTGCAGAAGAACTCCGGGCAGAGGGAGCAGCCAGTGCAGAAGGCCTTTAAATGCACAGCCGAGTTCCCACCTTGAGGAGCAGAAAGGAGCTATGGGCCTGGAGCACATGAGCCCTGGGAGAAGGCAGGAAGGTGAGGTGGGGGAAGCAGGGCTGGACCCGAGTGCCTGGAAGGCTGCGGAAACGAATCTGGGTTCCAGCATCAGCAAGGTGAGAAGCCACAGAAGCAGAGGTAGCAGCTATTTCACTCTCAGTGCCCCAGGCTATCTGCTGGTAAGGGGGACAGCAGGCTGACCACCAGCGGCGCCATGTCACTGGGGTCCTGGCAATGGGCAAGAGGCGGGGACTGTGGGCATCATGGTCAGCCAGGCCCCTAGGCCTCACTCACTTGGCAGCTGCCTCCTGGGAGTTGGTGGTGATCTCGATGGCCAGCTGGACGCTGCGCTGCAGGGCATCCCGGGTCCTCTGGTCCACGGGCTCCACCGACTGCACATCCACACTGCTGACCACCAGCCCGTTCTGGGGAAAGACGGCCCGGTCCCGGGGCTGAGGCAGGGCCATGCTGTCAGGCCCCTTGGTTTCCTGGGTCTCAAAGCCAAAGACAGCAGTGCGAATGATCCGGGCCGAGTTCTTATGGAAGTCGTCAAAGGTGACGGAGGCCACGGCCCCCCGCACCCGAGATGCGATGGCCTTGCAGGCGTCACCCACGAAGTCGGGCACTGAGAAAAGCTTGGCCGTCTCTTGGGGGTCCTTCCGGTCCCTCAGCTCAAAGTGCCTGTGAGTAAAGACAACTCTCTCGTCTTCAAAAAAGGACATTGACACCCACCTTTTGTGGTTTAGGCAGGGTCTCACAACAGAGAATGCTAATTAGCATCAGCTCTATCAGGTAAAGTCCTAAGAAACTTACACGTCCCCATTACACGTTCCCATTTCATTCACTCAACCACCCTATTCGGTGGGAATTTTTATTTAGACAAGGAAACTGAGGTCCAGAGAGGTTAAGTGAGAGACCCTAAGTCATACAGCAGGTCCTCCCAAGCCAGAAAGCTGGACCCAGGTGGTATGGCTCCTGGGACCAGGCGCCCTCGGTTTGTCATATTGCAGTGCCCCCAAAGATGCCAGTGCCCAGCTAGCTGCCCTTGTCATGTCCCAGGCACTCAGCCAAGAGGTGAGGGTGTGCATGGGCGTTCTCAAGCACTGCTTCTGGATCTGCCTTCTCTCTCCCCTGACTCTCATCACTGCCATTTGAGCTTTAACTACAGATGGGTCACTGTTCTAGTTCTCATAGCATCCTGTCCACAGCCCCATGAGATTGATGGTTATGCTGTTATTTTACAGACTGGGAACCTGTGGAAAGCACCCAGTGCTTGCCCAGCCCATGGCTAGCAAGTTGTATACCTGCTGGCCTCAGAACACTTGCTCTTGACCACCTGATCATCCCAGCACACACAGAGACACACACACAGTCTTTTTAAAACCCTGTTTGGCTGAATTCCCACTGGTAGTTTAGCTGGTGAGTGTCTTCCACCCATGTCCCTCTAAATCCTGTTCCAGGCGAGCCCACATCTTCCCTGTCATTCCCCTCTGGCATCAGACTGCATTTGCATGAACCCCTGGGTTTGCCCCTTGACCATAGCATGGAGCCTGGTGCTCCACCCTGATTGTGGGCTCAGCACTTGAGAAGGCATCTCTCCTCCTCAGGGTGCCCCCCGGGAGCCTCTTACCAGTTGTAGGCAAGCTGCAGCTGGAGCCTGGCGTGGTCCGCTGTCTCGATGGTGATGACGTCGGTGAAGAAGTCAGGCCCCAGAAGCAGGCAGAGCGTGCGGCGGGCGTGGGGACGCTTGGGCCGCCCAGCCGAGAGGGACAACACTGTAAACTGCTCTTCGGGACCCAGCAACACCAGCTCTGGCCCGAAGACCACACTGCAGAGAGCCGGGGGTCAGAAGCCTGGAGAGACCTTCCCGCCACAGCCCCCTGATGGCACAGCCACCCAGGCCACTGCTCACCGAGCTTTCTTCTCCCGGTAGTCATACACCTGCACTGCGGCATTGTGCGGCACACGGTAGCTGACCACGCGGGTCTTATTCCGGGGAGTGGAGAGCTTAGGCGTCTTGGATGTCTCCTTCTCACCCCTGTCGGCCAGAGGGTCCTGCCCCTTGTTCAGCAGCTCCTCCACCCCTGGAGGCAGCTCCTTCTCCCACAGGACTTCGTCCTGGGTCAGCATGTAGGTGCTCCCAATCACAGCTCGCACCTGGAAGATGAGGAGGGATGTCACCAGCAAAGGGAAGATGGAAAGAGACCCACGTGGCAGCCCTAAAGCGGAAGTGATCCAGGAGGCAGGGCAGCATCCTGGTTAAACGTGGCCTCTAGAAGGAGGCTGCATTCAAGTTGGCGCTCTGCGAGCTTGGTCATCTTGGGCAGCTATCTGCCCCCACTCCCCCCGCCACCCCGTGTCTCTCAGTTCCTTATCTGCAAAATGGAGGGTAGGATTGAGGAATGAATGATATCTTGCATGTCTAGTGCCAATAATTTGGTATATGGTTATGTTCTGATCTTGTTCTCGAATTTTCCTTCATAGGGCAGCTTGGAGGGCACCCCAGGGACAGATGCAACCCGAGGAAATAGTTCACACACACTAACATTTCCTGGGATTCGGAACTCTACTTGTAGGTTGGAGTCCTAAAAGAGGCTGGAGATGTGGTCCTCGGTCAAACCAAGATCAAGGTTTAGGTGACAGGCAAAGAGAAGGAATTCCACCAGGAAAAGGGTATGTGAGGCAGATGGGGTCTTACTGCTCCTATGCATCCCAGTCAGACCTTTATGCCCGAGGCCAGATCTAGATGCCTTGGGGGTTGAGTCTCCATCCTCAAATCTGATTCCATCTTCTTGCTGAGGAATGCTAACATTTAAAGTTAACTAAGACAGGGACTTCCCTGGAGACTCGGTGGTAACGAATTCACCTGCCATGCTCTGGATTCTTGCCTGGGAAATCCCATGGCCAGAGGAGCCATGGTGGGCAACAGTCCACGGAGTCGCAAGAGTCGGACATGACTGAACGACTGAACAACCATTTAAGGCAAAGGGAAGGCAAGAACTCCAGAAAACGCCCTGGTATTTTGCAGCCAGCTGGCTCTTCTGTCACCTCCACTGCACACCTCCCCATCCGCATCATCCACTCGCCCGGACCAGCCACCATCACACCCACCCGGCAGCGACAGCGCCCACCCCTCCACAGTTACCCTTCCAGTCTTGACATCCTGCACGTAGATGCCCTCGTTCTCATCCAGTGGGATGGCCTGACGCTCTTCCACCACCTCCACCTTGGCGGGCGGCACATACTCCAGGGGTCCACGGATGAGCCAGCGGTCCCCAGCCTGGTGGGAGACCTTCTCCTTGCCCTCCCCCTCCTCCAGGGGCTGCAGGGCCCTCAGCAGCAGCCCCTGCTGCTCCGACAGCACGTATACATTCTGGATGCCTCGTTCTAGCTTCTCCCCGGGCTGGAGAAAGAAAGACTGCTCTCCCTGGTAGGGAGAAGTGGAGTTAGGAGCCGTCGCCTCCCAGGACTGTGGAGCCCTCTGATGGTACCTCCCTCAGCCCTGGGTGATCGTGGGCTTCTGCTGAGGACAGAAGCCCCTGCAGCCCCCCGCCTAAGTCCCTACCCGCCCCCTTCATACAGAAAATCATTTATTTAGACTGAGACTCTTCACAAATGCCTGTAGATGTGGTCAAACCTGTCCTGGAAAGATTCTGTGAAGTGTCAAGTTCTGGGTTCTCACAAGCTCAATAGTTAAGAAATAACCTATTATTGCCTTATTTCTCTCACACTTTATTCCCTTAGGGTGGTGTAGTACAGAGTTTCTGATCTCTGACCTTTGGACCAAATCTGGCCTGCTGACTTTTTTTAATATAACATAATACACTATAAATATATATTTGAGATAAACCCCACATATTATAAAACAAGTGTCCATGTGCTAAGTCTCTTCAGTCATGGCTGACTCTGCAACTGTATGGACTGTAGCCTGCCAGGCTCCTCTGTCCGTGGAATTCTCTCGGCAAGAATATTGGAGTGGGTTGCCATGCCCTTCTCCACGGGATCTTCCCGACCCAGGGACTGAACCCATTTCTCCTACATCTCCTGCACTGGCAGGTGGATTCTTTACCACTAGCGCCACCTGGGAAGCCCATATTATAAAATACAGATATTTCAAGTATACAATTCAGTTGCTTTGGTATATCCAGTTACCCAACAACACTACTCCCTGATCCCAGAACATTATCATCCTGAAAAGAAACCCTGGATCCAGTAGTAGTTTCTGCCCATCCCCACCCTAACCACTATATGTGGATCTACCTACTCGGGACATTTCATATAAACTGAATCATACAATAAGTGGTCTTTTTATGCCTGGCTTCTGTTGCCTAGCATAATGCTTTCAAGTTTATTCATGTTGTAGGATATATTAGAACCTCATTTTTGATTTTTACCTTTTTGAATTCTCTCAAGAACATGAGTGTCTGCCACCCTGGAAAGATTATCTTATCCTTTTGATTGACATGCCACTGAATGGATATACCATATTTTTCAGTTATGCATCAACTGATGGACATTGAGTTGTTTCTATTCTTTCTGCCTGTTTTTGCAAATAAAATGTTATAGGAACACAGCAGCACTGGTTCACTTACAAGATGTCTATGCCACACAATATTGTAAAGCAATTATCCTCTGATTTTAAAAAAAAAAAAAAAAGACAATCTACACTGCTTTCATGGCACAATAGCAGAACTGAGCACAACAGAGCCCATACCCCTCACAAAGCCCCAGATATCTGTGACTGTCATAGGAGAGGCCTGCCCAGCTTGGGTAGTCCCACATATAGTTCAGAGAAGGGATGAGGCAGAGGATGGGGAGAAGGGTAAACCAAGAGACTTGTCTGATGCAGGATGACAAAGCTTCCAGGAGAGAGAGACGTGAAATATGAGAGAGTGTTTCTGGGTCTGCATTCACGGTGGTCAGGGAGGCGCTCCCAGGAGAGACTGTGGGTAACCTGAGGTCAGGGATTGCAAGATCAGCGACACTGTATTTTCAAGAGAGAGACAAGTGTGCACAGANAGAGGCCTGCCCAGCTTGGGTAGTCCCACATATAGTTCAGAGAAGGGATGAGGCAGAGGATGGGGAGAAGGGTAAACCAAGAGACTTGTCTGATGCAGGATGACAAAGCTTCCAGGAGAGAGAGACGTGAAATATGAGAGAGTGTTTCTGGGTCTGCATTCACGGTGGTCAGGGAGGCGCTCCCAGGAGAGACTGTGGGTAACCTGAGGTCAGGGATTGCAAGATCAGCGACACTGTATTTTCAAGAGAGAGACAAGTGTGCACAGAGGGAGCCGAAACCAGCTTGATGTTTCTAGAACGTCTACCTGGGGTGGGAGGAGGGAAGGGACAAGGGTCCAGGGCCTCAGGCCATTCCCCTCTGGGTGAGGGGCAGGCACTTACCTTGAACACAAGCTTTTGCCCCAGCTGGTTCTTGCCGTCTGGTCCAACTGGGTCGAGAATCACACAGTAGTTGTGGGGGCCCAAGGTGGTGACGGACACAACCCCCATCACCTCCTCGTAGACATCCGGCACGTGGGCCTCTGTGTCCTGCACGGTCACCAGCCACTCCTCCCCAGTGCGGCGGGTCACCCCTCTCACGTCTCGGAAGTTCTGCCGAGCTCGAAGGTGCAGGGCTGTCTGGAGAGCAAGATGTCGAGGGGTAGCGGGGTTTCAGTAAACCCACCTCTGACTAACTTCCTTGGGGGATCTGGGAACCCCACTGGTCACTAAATGCTCCAGGTCTGAGTCACAGTGTCTACCAACCCAGGAGGATTTCTTAAACCCTTTCCAGTGACCCAGGACACTCCTCAGGTTATCTTATTTTCTCCCACAGTTCTTTGCCCCTCCAAGAATCTCCCACCCAGAGTCCCCCAGAGCACAGACCTTTTCCGTAAGGATCACAGCATCCACCACATCCAGAACCTCCTCAAACACTGCTGGGAGATATGCACCCACGGAGCGGACCAGCCATTCTTCTCCTGGGCCGGGGAGGAGAGGCAAAGGTCAGAAGTGACCCAGCCTGCTCCCCAGCTGCCCCTTCCCGCAGCCTAGATAAAGGGTACCTGCAGGGCTTCAAACACCACTTTGAGGCCATTGCTCCCCGGCTCAAGGGCCTGACAGAAGTCCTTCTTTTGCTTTTTTGAGGCCAGAGGAAAAGCAATCCCTATCTCAGAGAGATTAAAAAAAAAAAAAAAGGCCTTCCAAGCATCCAAGTTGTTGCTATGCCAGTACCCTGTAGGCCTTCTCTAAGCTCCAGAGACCAGCCTTTTTTTCTTCCCCTAAAAAGGGCAGAAGGGCTTCCCTGGTGGCTCAGAGAGTAAAGAATCCACCTGCAATGCAGGAGACCCAGGTTCCATCCCTGGGTCGGGAAGGTCCCCAGGAGAAGGGAATGGCTACCCATTCCAGTGTTCTCGCCTAGGGAATTCCATGGACAGAGGAGCCTTGTGGGCTACAGTCCAAGGTCACAAAGCGTGGGACACAACTGGGCGACTAACACAAAATGGGCAGAACTGACGTTACAGCTTAGAGGTCGTTCAGCCTACTGGAGAAGCAAGAGTGCTGGGCACAAGTTCCAGCCTGGCTCTTTCTGGCCATAAAGCCAGGCCTCAGTTTTGTCATCTGGAAAATGGGAGCTGTGGTGCCTCAGGGTTGCAGAAAGACCTAAGGGAATTGCGGTCTGTAAAACATTTGAACCATACCTAGCTCAGTAAGCATAGCCTTTGTTAATACCTTGTTTTGTTTAATACAACAGGTCTGTCAAACAATTGCTAGTTGCATATAAACACGGGAAGTCCCAATGACTCAAGAGGTAAAGAATCTGCCTGCGGTGCGGCAGACCTGGGTTCAAGCCCTGGATCGGGCAGATCCCCTGGAGGAGGAAATGGCAACCCACTCCAGTATTCTTGCCTGGAACAATCCCATGGACTGAGGTGTCTGTTGGGCTACAGTCCCTGGCGTTGCAGAGAGTCAGGACTGAGCACGCACAGGCACAGCAACAATATAAACACCTGCTTTGTTGGTCTAGAGACAGACCCAGCTCACGACAGAGTTGGAGGAGGGAAAGCCATGTCAACAGGATCCGGGTCAGGTTAGTGGGGGAAGCAGCATGAGGCAGCCCCCGACAGCTGGCAGGAGATACCAGGGACGCACTTCCTCGAGGCTATAGGTGGCCAGCCCCCAACCTCCCCCACTTACCCCCGCAGTTAAGGCTCAGCCCGCCCTAGCCCCATGAACGCGTCAAGACTCCACCTGTCACCCGCTCCTTGCCGTCCCTGTCTAAGCATTCCTTGCGAGCCCTCAGCCTCAGGGCCTGGTTCTGCTTGATGACCGTGGCCTGAATGATCTCGATGACTTCCACCTCCTTCTGGGGGATATATGTGCCTGGGAAGGGAAGATGGGGGAGGTGGGGTTTGAAGGTCAGAAGATATCAGAGCCCTAATGAGAAGGCAGGAAGCCTCTGACCCAAACTCAGCTGGATAGAAAGACACTCACCAGGTCCTTCAAATAGCCACTCATCCCCTGCTACCACCTTCTGTCCGTTCTTATCCTCAAAATCCAGTAGCGCCTTAAGATGGAGGGCGGTGTTGGGTAGAACCACCTGCAGCGGGGTGATGTCCTAACAGGGCAAGCAGGGAGGAGTCATGGGGTACTCAGAGCTGTGACCCCTGGAGGCTAACTGGGACCCTCAAGGTCAGAGTCCACAGCATCAATCTCTCCACATCCCCAAAGACGACTCCAAGTGGAATATACAAGATAGGGGTGGTCCCAGAGCCATCTGGCCTGAAGAGCTGAGACGGGGTTGACAGAGCCAAGAGTTAAGATGGAGTTGATGCCATGGCTGAGGGCCAAGGACGTGCTTTCCTCTGCAGAAGTGCTCGGATCCTGTTTAGAACTAGAAATCCAGGTGGGAGATTGGGTAGAGGGCTTGCTGGGCATTGTGGGAGAAACATCAGGGAAGCTGAGTAGGTGAATATCTCATGGCCCAGTGTACACTGGGGCACTCAGGAATAGGAGGCGGGAAGGTCTACACTGCTCTGACGGGCATATCTGAAGCATGAGGCTTTGTTTTCAAGGTTGCCTCTTGGTCACCAGACCCAGTGCAGAAGAGAAGCCGCAGCACTGTTTAGTAGAGGGGACTCCTGAGGGAAGTGAAGGTCAAGAAATGTTGCAGAAATGAAGGTGTCCTCACTCTCAGACCCAGGGCCAAAGGGCAACACGGAGAAGGGCCTAGCTGGTACTTCAGGTCTGCGATGCCTTTCCGGGGAGCGACCACAGGCGCCTGGGCCTCACCTGGTCCACCGCTGCTGTCCCAGCCCACTGGCGCCTGAGACTGTCTGAGAGAATGAAATGCCTACTCTCGGCACAAGCCACTGAGTGCCAGACTGGCCAGGAGCTTCGGGCAGGCTCGGGAGCCTGGAAGGTTAGGTGGCGAGATAGGCCGACAGCTCTCAAAGGTCTGACGTGGGCGTGTGGAGAGGAAGAGGGTACTCGGGGAAGGTGAGGCGGGGNTAAATCTTGAAATATATGTTTGATTTATAAAAATGATATATACTTTGTTTTTGGTCATAATCTAAATTTTATAGTATCATCTTCATCAGTTCAAGAATGATTATATCAGGCTACTAAGTTTGCATCATTAATGAGTGTTTTGTGTAGCAAATAGAACATGATTGTTAGAGTATAATGGCAGTTAGTAGTAATTAGTGAAAATTGTCTATTTACAAATTTCTCTTTCCTTAGAACTCAGCATGATGGAAAGGCTTAAACTGGAAAATAAATGTTTTCTTTAAAAATATTATTTAAGTTTTATGAAATTTGTACAGTTAGTCCTCCATATCCACAGGCTCTATATCTGTGGATTCAATCAAGCACAGATAGAAAATATTTGGAATGAAAATCCCAGAAAGTTCCAAGAAGCAAAAGTTGAATTTGTTGGATGATGGAAACTATTTACATAGTATTTATATTGTACTTACAACTATTTGCATTTCATTGTACTGTGATTTAGTCGCTAAGTAATATCTGACTTTTTTGCGACCCCATAGACTGTAGCATGCCAGGTTCCTCTGACTATGGGATTTCCCAGGCAAGAATACTAGAGTGAGTTGCCATTTTCTTCTCCTGGGGGTCTTCCCAACCCAAGGGTTGAACCCGGGTCTCCTGCATTGGCAAGCGGATTCTTAACCACTAAACCACCAGAGAAGACCTTCATTGTATAAGGTGATATAATTAACCTAGAGATGATTTACAGAGAAGGCAATGGCAACCCACTCCAGTACTCTTACCTGGAAAATCCCATGGTCGGAGGAACCTGGTAGGCTGGAGTCCATAGCTTCACTAGGAGTCAGACATGATTGAGGGACTTCACTTTCACTTTTCACTTTCATGCATTGAAGGAAATGGCAACCCACTCCAGTGTTCTTGCCTGCAGAATCCCAGGGACGGGAGAGCCTGGTGGGCTGCCATCTCTGGGATCGTACAGAGTCGAACATAACTGAAGTGACTTAGCAGCAGCAGCAGCAGCAGAGATGATTTGAAGTTGATGGGAGGGTATGCATAAGTTATATGCAAATACTATGTCATTTTATTTTATTATTATTATTTTGCCATGCAACATGTAGGATCTTAGTTCCTTGACCAGGGCACAAATCTGTGCCCACTACAGTGAAAGCACTCGACTACCAGGGAAGTTCCAACTATTCATTTTATATAAGGCACTTGGGCATATGTAGATGTTGGTATCCACAAAGTCCTGGAACCAATACTCCATGGATATTGAGGGACAACTGTTTTAATTATTGGAGCATTTGGTATAATTGTAATTTATTATAATGTTCCTCTATAACAGTCTAGTAAAACTCTATGAAGAATTTTAATCATTAAATTTTTCCAAGGGCAAAGTTTCACAAAATTATAGCAAAAATGTTTAATATGTGGCCAGGATAAGGTAATTTATAGACAATTCTAACCAAATTCAGCAATATTTCATGTTCCTGATCAGTGATGAAGCTTTTAAATGAGATTCTTGCATCTCTTGAATTAATGAAATATTTTGTGCAGTATTTTATTGAAATTCTACCATTAGTTTTAGGACTCTTGTGTGGTAGAAAGAACATTTGACCAGCTCAAGAAAATCATTTCTAGTCCATATTTGATACTCATTCACTAATTATGTTGCATTGGACAAAATACCTTGCCTTGCCTTTCATCTGTAAGATGAAATATAAATTCCTTCTAAGAACTATATCTCATCAGGAATAAAACTGCTACATTATATGCTATATCTTCTATTATTCAAGCGATCATCCTTTATTTATTGTGGGGGAGCCTGGTGGGCTGCCGTCTATGGGGTCGCACAGGGTCAGACATGATTGAAGTGACTTAGCAGCAAACAGCATTCTATCCACCTGCTGGGAACCAAGATATCATTTTGTTTCTTGACTGTGTATTAGAACCACTGGTTAGCTGTTTTAAAACTAGATTCTTAAGCCCCATCCTAGATTTTTTTAAAAAATATCTATTTATTCATTTATTTATTTGACTGTGCCAAGTCTTAGTTGAAGCATGTGGGATCTTTAGTTGCACAATGCAAAGTTTTAGTTGCAGCAGGTGGGATCTATTCCCTGACCAGGGACCAACCCAGGCCCTCTACATTGGGAGTGCTGAGTCTTAGCCACTGGACTGCCAGTGAAGTTCCTAGCCTTCTTCAGTTAGAAAATCTTGGTGTTACACTGTGGGATCTATAAAAAAAAAAAAAAAATACAACTTCCCAGATGCTTCATTCTTATCTGTAACTGAGTTAAGTGTAACTCCTGTAGGGCATGAAGAGTAATGAATAAATTATGCAAAAATTTTTAACCTAGTTGAGGATATACATTCAGTACTGAATATAAAGCAAAGGCTAAAATATATATAAATGTAAGTATTAAAGAAGGCTCACAATAAGTAAGTGGAGTAAGTAGGGGATAAGGGTTTAAATTGAATTGAAGTTGGAAAAGGGAGGGAAAAAGAAAAATTATTTTCAGGAAAGAAAATTTGAGTAGTGATGGCATAAAGATGAAATAAGATTAGTTGGCTTTTACTACAGTGAAGNCTGCTGTTTCCTTTTTCTTCCTGGAGTGAACTCCCTCTCTGGGCTTCTGCCCTCTCCCTGCCTTCCTCCAGCACGCACAGACTCGAAGCCTTCTGTATAGACCTAGCTTCAAAGTCACCTTTTCAGTCACATGTACCTACTCTTCCTGATTGACAGTAAATCCATGTGATCAGATGTTTCTGCAGCATTATATGTAACTTGCTCTTATATCTTTCTGCATTAGATTACTCAACTTTAGTAGACTAAATTTTTTGAAGATGGGTGAATTTATGAGTCATTTTACATTCACTTAGTGTTAAAAATATCATCTTAAAGGATAACCATGGTATTTTGTACATGTCATTTTATCAACTGTCGCTTATATTTTTAACTATAAAAAATACTTTCTGTTCCCAACAACTTGAACATTGTTTTACTTAAACTAACTGATGTCATACATATGAGAGCATTGAATTGTTCAGCAGTCATCTCAGATGTGATCAAAGATTTCCTTAATGTGAACTAAAACAAAATAAGGAGTGGAAATTTAAAATCAGATAAGGTGTGAAGGACTCTTATTAATGATTTACAGGCTAGACTTTAATTAGAACTTTTGCATCAAAATAGAAAGCTCATTTATGTTTTGTAACATTCCCCATAAGTGACCAAAATATATTATTTACAGAATGAGTGATATATCAATATTCAAACATGATATATTTTGCCAGCTTTCTCTTAATTAGTCTTTTCTTATCATTCATCAATAACAAAGTTTCCAATAAAGCATGATATTTTTCATCAGTACATGAGAACTCACTGAATGGAAGCAAAGATTCTACCTGACATGATTTTAAAATAAACCAGAGTCCAAGCTGCCCTTAAATGTTAAATGTAAGACAACTACCTTTTGGTGGTTTATTAAGTTATTTACCAGCTTAAATAGGGCTTCCCAGGTGGCTCACTGCTTCCCACCTGCCAATGCAGGAGGCCTAAGAGACTCAGGTTCGATTTCTGGGTTGAGAAGATGCCCTGGAGCAGGAAATGGCACCCTACTCCAGGATACTCCCTGGGAGAATACTATTGACAAAGGAGCCTGGGAGGCTACAGTCCATGGGGTCACAAAGAGCAGAACACGACTGAGCATCTGAGTGTGCTCACACACATACACACACACACAGACACACACAGCATAATTAGTTATTCCTTCTTCAGGATTAGTAAACTGAATTACTTAACCTTTGTCTTTTTTTCCAGATTATCACTTGGCATACCTGGTTAACTCCTCCAGCACTATGAAACACACACACACACACACACACACAATCATTAGGGCAAAGAGTGAATTGTAGTTTTCTAAGTATCTATTTGGATACTAGCTTAACGCACTATCAGATATTTGTGGAATATGTTTTTAAGTAAATGTATTAATAATAAATAAAATGAGCTTTTAAAAGAAATGTAATAAAACTTTCTCTTCTCATTATTTTCAGTAGGATATTAGACTATAAGTCATCCTAATACAATTATTTAGTAGGTAACTTTTGCCGTGAGGACTAGCCTATTGTTTGTTTGTTTTATATTTATCTATAATGCTCATTTAAAGATTCTTCAAATTGTCAGAAATTCTTTAATGATGAGGGAGTATTTGAGGCAATATTTGTGCCATGTACCATCTCAGTTCAGTTCAGTTGAGTTCAGTCGCTCGGTCGTGTCTGACTCTTTGCGACCCCATGAATCGCAGCACGCCAGGCCTCCCTGTCCNGGCATGTGTGGTCTGGGGCAGGGGGACAGACAGTGGAGGGTGAGAGTGGTTCCCCCTATCCCCAAACAACCACTTGTCCCCAGCCCCCTGGCTCTTCCTCTCCCCCTCTCTTCCCTCCCTTCACTTCCCATGATCCTGGGTCCCACCTCCCCTCCCTATTTCCTCCCAGAATCAGGGGAGGAGCCCCAAGGACAAGGTGTCAGGGTGTGCCCTCACTTTTCCGCTTCCTCCTCTTTGGCCTCTGGCTCCTCATCGGATCTCTCCTCTTCACTCTGGGCCTCAGGCGTGGGTGGCCGGCGGGGCAGGATCTCAGCCTGAAGTTCCAGGGTACCGTGGGCAGCCAGCAGTTCATAGAGCCGTTGGATTTCAGAGGGGGGTGGCATCCAGGACTGCCCATCTGCGGGCAGCTCCACCTCTTCATCGCTGCAGGGCACGCACCAGTCCTCGGATTCTCCCTTGGAACGCTCCTCCCCCTCAGGGGTGGGGGCTTCTCCCTGCACCTCCTCGGCCCCGGACCCCTCATGCTCAGCCTCCTCCCGGCCTCCTTCTCCCTCTTCCTCGGCTTGATCGGCCGAAGCAGAGGGGCCTCCGGTATCCTCCACAGCCAGAGCCTGGAGACCGGAGGTCACTTCCCCTTCTTCAGACAGAGGCGCCGCCGTGGTGGCTGCAATGTCTCCATGGCCCCGGACAAGGGACATATGCCACTAGGGAAGGGGCCCTGCGATGACAGGAGATGGCAGGAGTACTAAGCCAGGGATCCCCCACCCCCGCCTCCGCGGGTAGGGCTTCCCGTGGCTTCCGGGAACGTCTGTCTAACCAATCAGGCTCCAACAGCAGTTCCTGAGACCAGACCCGCCGGTTCCCAGAAGGGGGCGCTCAAGTTCCCTCCAAGGACCCCGCCCCCACGGATCGAGATCTGGTATTCCGACGTTCCCAGGGATCCACAGAAACTACTTTCCAGGCCGGAAAGGGGTGGGCCCGCTCTTTTCGCCTTCACGCCGCCCCTCTCTCTACACCTGGACCCGGTACCCTCTCCCCACACCTCGAAGTTTCGCCACCTCAGCTGCCGTACGCACCTGGAGCTAAGACCCGCCTCCCGGGCTGCGCAGGGTCACAGTACGCAGCCGCACCGAGATGGCGCGGGAGGCTCCGCTTTAGTTTAAGCTACTTGGCAGAGGAAAGCGAGGGAAGGCTTGCACATGCGCAGTTAGGCGCTCGGGAACGATGGGCTTCGGCCCACAGTAAAGATGGCCACCGGGGCAGCGCATGCGCAAACCACGCAGTAGGGTCTGTGGAAAAGGAGGCAGTACCTCCGGCCCCCGCGGCGCACGCCTGTAAGGACTAACTGAGGCTAGAGACGAATCTCATGCAGTCTCCGTTTATTGGTGTCACAGACCCATGCAGCATCGGCATACAAAAAGGGAGAATCAGTTTGATGTATCCTTTTTTGTTTGTTTTTAGACTTTTAGGTTTTTTTCCCTACACTTTTTTTAGGGGGAAAAAAAAAAAAAACCCGCCAACTCCGAACCGCGTTGTGGCTCGGTCCCCGCCTCCCCAACGGACTGTCGCGTGCAACAAACCTCTCTCGTCCTCTTAGTAAATAATACACCTCTCCGCCCTTCCCTTGCTCCCTGCAGCTGGGGCTTTGGTCCTATTTGGGGGATTCTTTTTCTTACTAAGTACGTGAATGACCCCAGCTCCGACGAGTTCGCTGACTGGGTTAAAAAGACCAGATGAAGCCAGGTCAACTCAGGCTGACCAGGGAGGGTCAACAGCCGTGCCCCTCCGTTCTCCCAGGTGCGTGTTCAGAACACGCCACCCCTGCATATCTCCAAACGAGGCCTGGCTTGCCAGCTGTGCGACCCCGAGGCACCCTGGGGGTCGTCCGGACCTGGGTGGTCCCAACAGAGAACAGTCGGAGCCCGGGAGAGAGAACCCTCTCCAGACACCACTCCCCTCCCCCAGCCTGATCTGAGTGCTGGAGTTTTTGTAGAATAAACGGTGGAGGAGGGTGGAGGAGAGGATGCTGGAGGGAGATGAGGAGGCAGGAAGAGGAAGGGGGCGGAGGGTGTGGGGAGGGAAGTGGCGGTGAATAAGGTGGGGAGGAAGGAAGGGATAGCGGGAGGAAGCTGAGACAATGAAAGTTGGGAAAGGGAGACCAGGGTCGAGGTGCAGGAAATTCGGGGAGGTTGTAGTGCAGGAAGGTGGAGAGAGATGCAGGGAGGCTGAGAACACAGAGAGATGGGGAGATGTTCAGGGAGGATTCCAAAAGTGCAGGAAGTGCAAGGATAGGGAAGCCGAGAGGCTGGAGGGGGTGCAGGCAGAAGTGCAGGGAGGTTGGAAACAGTGCAGGGAGAAGGCAAGCCTACGGTTGGCAGAGGAGCCTGGCAGGATGCAGGAGCAGGAAAGAAGCTGTAAACAAGGCCGCTCAGGCTCCCTTGGTCCCTATGGGTGCGGGCCTGGGCCATGGATTGGGCTCCCCCCAGGGGAGGATGGGCCCAAGGCAGCTCCCAACAGGAAAAAAGTCTTGGAATGCAGGGCAGGGCCCCTCACTTATACACTGTGGGAGAGGAGAGGGAGGGACAGACAGAGACGGTGGGGCAGGGGGGTGGGGGGAGACAAGGAGAGACAAAGAAGTAGGGAGGACAGACAGGAGAGAGCAGGGGCAGGGGTTAGTAAAGCCGCCCTTGCCAACCCTTCCATTCCTCCCAGCCTGTCCCAGACCCCCACTCACCGCCTAAATTGATGACACAGGAGGCGATAATGATGAGGATCCCCCCTACAAGTGCCACGATGCTTAAGAGCTTGGCCACGCGACCCAGACGCTGGGCCCCATCCACGTCCCCCTGTTGCAAGCTGTTTCGGGACTGGGGTTAGAGTGAGCGGTGGGGGCACCAGCCCAGGTCAGGAAATGCCAGCCAGGCAGAGATCGGGTGTAAGAGTCATCCAGAGGAGACAGGCCAGCCGGTGGACAGTGGTTAAGGGAGGAAGGGGGTTGAGAGGCAGCAGGAGAAGGGCACAGGTCAGTAATATTGTGTGAAATGTCTCAACTTCCCTCCCACCTGATGGGGTAGGGCTCAGAAGGTGAAGTCCCAGGGAGAGGCCAGCAAAGGCCCTGTAATTGGGACGTGAGATCCATGCAGAAAGAGGAGGGGAGGCGGGGTTACTCCTGGGGCTGTGTCCCAGCACAGGGCAGGAAACTGGGAACCACTGCAGGCCTGGGCCAGGCAGGGTCCCCTGGGGCTCACCATGACAGCATAAGCGAAGGCCACGATGTTGACAGGCCACATGGGGCAGAAGCAGGACAGGATGGCGAGGATGATGTAGTCCCGAGGTTTCTGGGTGGCTTCACCCCCCTCTACCCCAGACCCTGCGAGCTGGGAGCTAGGGTGGCGGCTCAGGCTTCCTCGGGGAGATCCTGAATGCCCACTGTGAGCCTTTCCTAATCGATCCTCCTCCACCAGCTGCTGCAGCACACGGGGTGGGGCCCCATTGGCTGGGGGGGTCTTTGTGGAGGGTGGTGAGTGAGGCTGGGGGGCTGGACCCTCTTCCCCATCACCATCACCTGCCTGCAGGGGAACCACTGCCCCATTCTCCTGCTTTTCTCCCATGTTCTCGCTCAGGATCTCAGAGGTGGGCTCCTCCTGGGTAGGGGGTTCTGGCTGAAGGGCTGGTGTGGAGGTGGACTGGGAAGCTGGCTGGGGGTCTGACTGGGGTTCTGGCTGGGGGGCAGGCTCTGAGGCTGGCTCAAGCGGGGCTGCGGATTCCAGGTTGGATTCCGGGTCTGCAGTGGCCTCTTTGCTCACTTCGGGTTTGGATGCTAGCTCTTGGCATGTTTCTTCAGTGCTGGAGTTGGCCTTTGCTTCCCCTCCTGGGCTTGAGCTGAGGTCTCTGGCCTGAGCTGCTTCAGGGGCCCCGGTTGGGGTCTCTGTGGTTTCTGGAGCCAGCCCAACCTTAGGCTCTGAGTCCACAGGGGCCCCCATGACGTCTGGGCCTGGCTGCAGGGTCTCTGGCTCATTTGAGACCCCAGCTGGGACCTGGGGAGAGCCAGTTCGACCTTCAGAATGGCCAGGCCCTTCTCCCTGGGTCTGGGGACCCTCCTCTACTGCCTTAATCTCAGAGATCTCAGAGCTGCTAGCTGCCATCTTGAGACAGGAGAGGGGAGAGGGCCTCTGAGGGAAGGATGGAACGGCGGTGAAGACAGCAGCAAATCCTGCAAGAGGAGGAGACAGGCTTGGTGTGAAGAGGGAAGAGGTAGCTTTCAGCGCTGCAGCCCGAGAGCGACGCTCCTGTCTCAGGGCCGGCCTTGGACTGCCTCTGGGGAAAAGGAAGAAAAGTTGGGGTTTCCTTTGCTTTGGGGTGGGACATCTCTGGGGAGGAGTGCTCTGTTCAGGCTTCTGGTTGGAGAGCCCTGGGAAGATGAACCCTTTTGTAAACAAGGTTCCCCCACGGTCTCTTCCTGGGTCCACCCAACAAGATCCAAATTCATCCTAGCAGATACCACAGCACCCCAAAATCAACAAGCTGTTCAGACTCAGACGTTCTGAAAGGCAGACTGGTAGAGGACCCCGAAACTCACATTCCACTCTCTATGCATCCTCCCTTCCTGCCTGGGCGCCCAGCCGGTGCGGTTTTCGTGCTGCGCTTTTGGGGCGTAGACGCCCGCGCCCCTCCCTCGGGGACCAGGGCATCTCCGCTTAGCCCCTTCCCAGCCCCTCTCCCAGGGATTCCCTCGCCCCCGGGGGACCGGCGCCGTCTCCTCCCATTGGCCTGGCGCGCCCAGCACCACCCGTCAGTCCATCAGGCTCCCGCATTCCGGTACAGCCTTCCTGGCGTCCGCGGTCTGTCCGTCCACTCCTACCCGCAGCTTCAGTCAATCCATTCCCGTCTCACCTCGACGCCGGCCTCCAGACAGCTCCGGCTGCCGCCGCCGCCGCCGCGGTTGCAGCCGCCGCAGCCCGGGAGGGAGCAAGTCAGCGAGCGAGGAAGGGAGGCGGCGGGTCTCCCCTCCCCTCGGCTCATCCCCTCCTCTCAGGTCCCCTCCCTTACGCTTCGCTGCTGCGCACCGCCCCCGCCCCTTGCACGGCTCCCGCCCCTCCCGGCCAGCCGGAGGGAGCCACGCGTGCCAGGCCCCGCGTTACCTGGGCAACCGGCCGGGGGACCACTCGCGCGGCTCCCGAGCCCTTCCCCCGCGCGCCTCCTGGGGGTGCCCCCCCTTCCCAGGCCCCGGGCCCCTCCCGCCAACGGTCACCGGGGGTCCTGGCCGAGGCAGGGGGTCAGGGGAAGCGGAGAGGGGCCTCCGAGGAAGCTAGACCAGTGAGACAGGCAGGACCAGGTGGAGGCACCCCTACCAGCAGGAAGGGAAGGGAGATGAGGCCAAACTTGGGAGAGGCTGCAGAGGATGATCAGGGTGGAGTTTCCAGAAGGGAGCCTGCAGAACGGCAAGTCCCTCTACCGCCAAGGAAGCAGCAGCAGCAGAAATGGGTAATGGAAGGCTCAAGTAAAGGGTCCCTGGAGGGGTCAGAGCAGTGACTGGGAAGGGAATTCCAAGGGGCAGGATGGAGGCTGCAAGAGCAGGCTGGAACAACAGGAGGGGGCTGGGTAAGAGCAGGGTGGACCACACCAGAATGAAGAGGATGAGTGGGGAGAAGTGCAGTTTTTATTCTCCACGTCTTTGTTCCCAGTCCTAGGGCTGACTTGCCCAGTCTTTCCACAGCTACTTCATCACCTCTCAGGGCCTTGAGTGTGCAGGTATTGGCTGGGGTGTGAGAAGCAGGCAATGGGTCTGGACGGAAAGCAGCATTTATGTCCAGCAACTGTTTGGGTTTTTGACCCAGGCCTCTTCAAACCTCCACGGGCTATTCTGGGCCTGGGTGGATTCAGTATTCCCGACTCCAGAGTCCTAGAACTTGCTCCCCACAGCCTAGGAGCCTTGGCCCCACCCTGAACCTGGACTGCCTGGGCTGGCGCTGCCTCTGGGGAAGGAGCTGGAGCCTCAGAGCTGCACAGGGCTGAGCAAGGCTGCGACTGACTGACCAACTGCAGGCCTAAGAACTCCCTTGGGGGTGGGAACAGGGGGCTTGGTGAGAGCAATTGAGTCTGAGACAGGTTTTTATTTAAAATTTATTGTAATGGGGTCCGCGCAAAAGGAGGGGGTGAAGGGTGGGAAACATGCAGGGGACACCGGAACACGATGACATGGCCAGGGCCACAGCTTCTGTCGTGGGGGAGAGGGATGAAAAGAAAAGGCCAGGGCTGGAGCTGGGGTGGAAGAGGGAAGGGGGAGACACTGTGGCTGCATTCCCCCCACCCCCAGGAAGCACCTCTAGTCCCTGGATACCTCCATTTACCCTGGCCCCTAGGATTCCATCTCTTGTCCTGCCTCTGACCCTAGTGGCTCCTTCTTTTGCTCCCCTTGACTTGTTTTCCCCTGACAGATTCTTAAGCAGGATGATGTTCAGGGCCTGACTCCAAACAACCCCACCTGATGAAGGTACAACCTTTGCCTTCTGCCCCTTCTCAAATCTCACCTTTTCCCATCTCTGGGACAGAATCTTTGATTTCCCTCCTTCCTCTCCTCCCTCCCCCTGGAAAAAAAAAAAAAGCACCAACTCCCCAGGGAGGGGCAGCAGACAGTAGGTGGGGGCACTGGAAGGAGGAGAGCAAGGAGAACCATCGAGGGAGAAGGCTCACAATCCCTGGAAGGGCAGGGCAGGGCAGGGGGGTCACAGAGAGGAGAGGGGGTAAGGGCAGTGGCCACTCCTGTCCTCTGCTCCCCCCTGCCCACTGTCCAGGGGACTTCAACACAACCAAGGGAACAGGTGTGTGTGGGGTCAGGTCTCATAGGGAGGAGAGAGGAGCAGGAGAAACAAATCGTTAAAACCTAGCGAATTCCCCTAAGAAAACATTTCTTCCTCCTTTCCTTCCGGAGGCTCCTTGGTTGGTGGGGGAAGTAGTGAGGAGTTGGTGGGAAAAGAGAGGGGAAGAGGAGATGGTACCGAGGGACTTTCCTCCATTCTCCCCTCTCCCCCCCACCAACTTGGAGCTCACCAGGGCTGGGAGGGAAGTGGCTGAGAGCTCACAGGCACCCCCTCGGCCCCCGAGAGGGAGCCCACGGCTGTGGGTGGGGCTGCCACTGCTGCTGCCGCTGCCGCTGCTGCTGCTGCTGCTGCTGCCGCTGCTGCCATTGGACAGACCTCACCTGCCATTGGACAGACCTCACCTGTACCTGCAGGGTGAGAAACACCAAGAGATCACAGTGCGATCTGAATGGCAAGAGCCTTGCCCCAGACGTCCTCCCCTGGGACACAGCCGTTGCTCATTCCCTGTTTAGTTAAGATTTCGGCCTGCATCCTTACCTCATTCTCCTGAAAGGCCCTCCCTGGTCCCAGAAGTCTCCCTAACTTGGGGATAGCTGGGCATCCCTGGCCTTCCTAAGATCCCCTATTGGGTCCTGTGAGCCCCCTCGTCCCACGCACNGTCATGTATGGATGTGAAAGTTGGTCCATAAAGAAGGCTGAGCACCAAAGAATTGATGCTTTTGAACTGAGTCGTTTCAAGAGAAGACTCTTGAGAGTCCCTTGGACAGCAGGGAGATCAAACCAGTCAGTCCTGAAGGAAATCAACCTTTCTAATCAGTATTCATTCATTAGAAAGATTAATGCTGAAGCTGAAGCTCCGCTACTTTGGCCACCTGTTGAGAAGAGCTGACTCATTGGAGAAGACCCTGATGCTGGGAAAGATTGAGGGCAGGAGGAGAAGGGGATGGCAGAAAATGAGGTGGTTGGATAGCATCACAAACTCAATGGACGTGAGTTTAAGCAAACTCTGGGATGGGATATAGTGAAGGGCAGAGGCGTCTGGTGTGCTGCAGTCCATGGGGTTGTGAGGAATCAACATGGCTTAGCAACTGAACAACAACAAATGGCTTCCTTAATGCTCAATAGTGGAGTTGAGTCATTACAACAGAGCATACAACACTTATTGCTTGGCCCTTTGCAGAAAAGCTTGCTGATCCCTATCACAGAGGATGGCAAGACGTAACATGATTCCAAAGGAAGCAACTGAACAAGTGAGCAGGTTGNGGAAAAGACTCTGATGCTGGGAGGGATTGGGGGCAGGAGGAGAAGGGGACGGATGAGATGGCTGGATGGTATCACGGACTCGATGGACGTGAGACTGAGTGAACTCTGGGAGATGGTGATGAACAGGGAGGCCTGGCCTGCTGCGATTCATAGGGTCGCAGAGTCGGACACGACTGAGCGACTGAACTGAGCGACCTACACTTGTACCTGGAATTTTTTTCTCTTACCCCCTCACATAGGATCTCAATAATTTTTCAAAGTTCAGCCATGTTAAGGCCATTCAAGCAGAAGCTAGAGAACTGAGGGATTCCAGTGTTGGGTGAAAACTGGATGCTGGTCCAGCCTTTCCGGTCCTTCCCTCTCTGAAGATCCTCTGACTGCTTCTCAAGGTCAGCAGGAATCCCAGCTCCAACCTCCCAACGCTTACCTCAATTTCCAAATCCTTCTCTTCTACCGTCTTCATGAGCACCATCCGCTCTCGCTTTGGGGTGCTCAGCAGAGGGGTCCCCTGGCTCCCCTGGGAGCCCAGCAGACGGTCCAAACTTAGAAGGCGCTCCAGCACTGCCGGATCCATGCTGCTTAGCTTCTGTAGAGGGCTGAGCACACAAAGAGGTTACTCCCCACTTACCTCTTCTCTCATCATCCTCTCCAGCAGCAGGATTCCTCTCATCCTGCCTTAACTTGGTGTTTGTGGTTCCAGAACCATACTATTAACTTGCTGGCAACCCTGTACAAGTTATCCAGACACTCTGGGTACAGTGTATTCTTTAGCTGAATGGGGATCAATCACTGCTTGCCCAGGTAAACCTCTCAAGGAGGCCAGATCAAATGAGAAGCAGCATTTCATGACCACTGAATGGCAGGTATTCATGGGATCTAAGACCTCCCCCTGCCCTAAGGCACTGACTGTCAGAACAGTAAGAGATCATAAGGTGACAGCAAGGGCCATCCGTGTGCCTGTTCATTTGGAGGAACAGTTGGTGCAAGATTCACAGAGGAGGTCATCTTCAGCAGGGCTCTGAAAACCCCTGAAGACCTCAAATGCCAAGCCTTTCTTCTGTGGGCAGTAGGAAAAGCCTATTCAAATGGAGACTTGACTTAAACTGAACATGGTAACATTTGTTCCTTCTGTCTGGAATTTCCCCCTCACATCTGATCTCAATTGTCATTCAAAGTCAGTTTGATGTTACCTTTCTGGTGATGCCAGCTTGGCTGTGTATCTTCTTTCCTACACTATAAACTAGCTTCTCGAGGATAGAAACTGCCTATTCTTTATGTACAAAGGCCTCGGAGAGCAGGATCAGAAAGTACAGGTGAATACAGAAGTCATTTCTTCTTTCCTGGCTGTCACAGAACAAAAGCGTCCTCCTTCCTATTGTGCTCTGTACTGTCGACCTTTCGTTATATACGATGTTCCCGTCTTGCTTCCTCTACTGAAATGTGAGCCCGCTGAGGTCAGGGTCTGTTTAGGTCTGATGTGCCCCACATCTGAGGTTACCCAAGGTCCCAATGGGCAGAGACCTTGCCTGTTCACATGTTTTACAGATGTGCATGTGTATATGTTTCTCTTGAGTCTGTACACATAGGAGAGGGGACTGCTGCAAACAGTTTAAGACATCTTTCTTTTTATCTCCTTTGCTATGCTTTATCCTTGAGACCTGAAAGATCTCATTACGCCTTGAATCAGAAGCAAAAGTGCTCATCCTTGAAACATTGGTGCTGAAATGTGAGATTTTGCTGACTGCCTAAAGGAGTTGGAAAATAGAATAGGGGGGTGGGGGTGGCAGCTAGGAGCTCAAGGAACGTCCTTATGACCCCTGATAGCAGCATCAAGGCTGGAGGTTGAAATGAATTCAGTAGAGTAGGATTTTGGCTGAATCCAGTCGAAGAACAAGATCACAACTCAAGGATCCAAGAGACTAAACCCACAGTCACTCTGCACCCAACCCGGACACAACAGGAAAGGGAATATGCCCAAGACCCCTCCCTCTCTGCTCACCTGAGTTTCTGGGAGGCAGAGGCTGGAGCTATTGGGCGTTCGGGACTCCCCGTTTCCTCTTCCTCAGGGCCTCGGGCTCTCTTTGCCTCTGATGGGCCTAGCAGTTCTTTCTGAGACAGTTTAACAGGTGCCAAGACTAGGGGAAGATGGCAGGGTAGGAAAAGAGGGGGTGTCAATTTCTGTGCTGGTCGTTGGTGGATTCAGCAAACTCCCCAGGTGTCCAGCCTTGGCCTGTCCACTCTAGCCCACCCAAGTCCTCACCAGGAAGCTGTAGGCTCTCATTGGTAAAAGGCCGGTTGATCACCTCCTTGGACCTGGCTGCAAAGTTGAGTGCAGAGACTGTGTCCAGGTAGAAGCGTCTCTCAGGGGCAATGTTGGCAATGAGGATGCTGTGAGCTGAGCCACCCAGAGAGTCCTGAGAGATGGGGACAGGGCAAGGTGGGTAAGTCAGTAGCCTCACCTTCCTCCTCCCTGACCGCTGTTCCTCGATACCCCAGCAGGCCTGAGAACCCCCTTTTACCCAAGATGGGAGGCCTGACCTGCAACAGGCGAGTGAGTTTGCTGTCCCGGTAGGGTACCCGAGGGAGGCCCTGGTTCAAGGCATCCACCACCTTGCCCAATACAAACAGGGAGGTGTTGATGGCTCCACTCTCCTTCAGCCTCAGGCCCTTGTTGCCTGTGCGCCGGTTGTCCTCTGAGCCAGCCAAGTCAATCAAGTAGAGTTTCCCTTCCCGCTGGCGAAATGGGGCCAAGCGTTCTCGCTGATCCACCTGGGGGCAAGAGCAAGGGCCCCCATTTAGTTCAAATTCCAGGGGCTCTGCAGGTCCTCACCCCTGTTAGGGTTGGAAGAGGGGTCTCACCTTAACCAGGAGCACAGCATGACTGCGGGAAGAACGCTGGTTGAGCCGGGTAGCTCCCACCGTCCGATTTCGGCTGGCTGGCAGGAAATGCCGCTCAAAATCAGCAAAGCTAGTGATGGGCTTCTGCGTGAGGCCCGGAATCAGGATATTTCCTCGGCAGTCTTCTCGGATCACCAGGTCTCCCGATGAAGGTTCCAAGAGGTCTAATACCTACGTGAGCAGTGAAGGGTAGGGCCAATTCTCCGCTTACAAGCTGCCTACTTCCTGCCTGTGCTTCTCATTTTCTTTGCTGGATTCTCAGAGTTGTGCCATCTGCTACCCCAACCTCTGTCTTTCCAGGTGTCCTTGCTAGATCAAAACTTCATGTTCCAGCACCGGGTCTGATTTTTACCCTTTGTTTCTTCCCTCCCCAATCAGAAAGGGCCCTTCAGGACTTCCTGGTGGTCCAGTGGCTAAGACTCCACCACACTCCCAGTGCAGGGGGCCTGGGTTCGATCCCTGGTCAGGGAACCAGATCCCACATGGGAACTAAAGATCCCACATGTGCCGCAATTAAGACCCTGAGCAGCGAAATGAATATTTTAAAATGGGGCTGGGGGGCTCACCTTTTCCTGGTAGATCTCTAAGTAGGACATAGTGACAGAGAGGGCCCACGGCCGGCCCTCAGCACCCTCCTCCCTCGTGAGCTGTAGGAGGTCCATGAGAGCCCGAGGAATCACCCCAGGCTGCTCTGGGCTGCCCAGCATCGTGTGTGTCTTCCCTAGGGAAAGAATGGAGAGAGCTGTGAGACTTTCTTCCCTGTTCCCGAGTCCCTTCTGGTTCAGGGCTACTCTGTATCTGGCCTCCTCACCTGCCCCTGTGGGCCCATAGGCGAGCACACTGGCATTCTGCCCTTCCAGCAAGTGCCTCAGGATGGGCTGCACCGATCCTGCATAGATGTCCTGCTGAGAGCTCCTCTCCCCGTAGAAAGCATCAAACCTGCGGGCAGGAAGAAAGGCGGGACTCAGTGGTGGGTTTCATTCTCGCCCACGTCTAGAGGATAAAACTGGTCTCACATTTAAGGGTCTCTATTCTTCTTCTTACACAAAGATCTAAGAAAGTGCCCACTAAACACCCATTCTGTCCCAGTCTCTGTACTGGTGTAGAAACACAGAGATGAATTTGGTATCCCTGCTCTTAGGAGTTCTGCAGTCTGGTGGTATAGATAGATACCCACACTTTGCTGCGACTCAGGAAACAAAGATGAGAATGCACTAGGAGTAACATTCTGCCTGGGGAAGGAGGATTTTTGCCAGAGAGAGAAGAAAAAGAGTCTAAGTGTCAAAAATAGCACACAAGACATGGTATAAAAGGGCCAGGCTTCCCAATCCTTTTTCACATCACAGAATTTATAGAAAGTAGCATCTGTACACCACAATGGAGTAAAGACTAGATGAGACTTGCCACACCTGAAGCTTAGTCACTGTACTCTGACGGAGAAGCTTCGGTTGAGGCAGGGATTAGCACTGATAAGTGGAGTGTAGCATGTGGTGGGGGAAATGCAGCTGGAAAGAAACTGAAGCCAAGTTGTCAAGGGCCTAGAACAAGGCTGGCAAACTTTTTCCATAAGAAGCCAGATAGTAAATGGCTCTGTGGACTACATGGTTTCTTTCACAACTGCTCACCCGTCACTGTAGTCAGGCAGAAAGCAGCCGCAGATAGTATGTAAATAAATGAGCATGACTATATTCCAATAAAGCCTTATTTACACAAAGTCTGCTGACAGAGTTCACCTGCAGATCTTGGTGTGCCACCCTCTGGCCTAGAATGACAGGCCAAGGAGCCTGAACTGTAAATCTCCCAAGGAATTTTAAATTAGCTGTGAGCTCTATCCCGCAAACGTGGGCAGTCTTATCTGACACCACCCAGCCGTAGCCTGGGTTAGCTGGCTGGTCTATGTCTCCCCAATCCTTCCCACCCCTCCCCAAAGGTCCGAGCTGGACTCCCCAGCTCGCCTTCCCTGCTCCTTCCCCACTGTGTGCCTGCTTCCCCTCTAAGACTGTGAACAGCAACGTGCTCGCAGTGGGCACCCGTGAACATTACCGAAGCGAAGGTGTGGCAAACAAAGCTGCATTAAGGAAGAAAGAAGGATCCTCAGGAGGAGGTCTGAGAAATCGCTTCTGGGCAAGTGAGAGTGCGAGCCGGCCCAGGAGAGAGAGAGCAGGAGTGTGGCCTGAACCTTACTGGTATTTGAGAGTCTCCTGGTGGTTCCTCCAGTTGGCAATCTCCAGAGAACAGCTGTCCAGGCCCCGCACACAGGGGCTGTCATTTTCTCCAGCTGTCCCATCCACAAATGGCCGCAGTCTCACAGATACCCTCACTCGAGCTGGAGGTGGGCGCCGGCCAGCTCCCACCTTGCTTAGCCGACAGCGACCGGCTCCTAGAAGATCATTTTTAGGCATGAAGTATGGTGGCAGGTTTGCTGAGAGAGAAGGGTATGAGTGGGCTTCCCAGGTGGCACTAGTGGTAAAGAACCCACTGCCAATGTGGGAGACCTAAGAGACACAGCTTCGAAGCCTGGGTGGGGAAGATCCCCTGGAGAAGGGCATGGCAACCCACTCCAGTATTCTTGCCTGCGAAATCCCATGGCCAGAGGAGCCTCGCAGGCTACAGTCCATAGGGTTGCAAAGAGTGGGACACGAGTGGCGCAACTGAGCACACACGAATACACAAGGGTAGCAGTCTTGGAGGTGGAGGTAATTGAGCTGACCCCTGAAGAATGAGTAAGGTCACCGCCAAGCATTTCAGGGAGAAGGAAAGGCATGTGCAAGAAGTATGGAGGGGTGAAAGCAGGCCCCCGTGTAGAACCGCTAAGGCAGGACTGTGTGTGTCCTGTAGGTGAGTCGAACACAGAAGAGCAGGATGGAAGAGAAAGATGAATCAAATACATGGTCTCAGGCAGGGTGCAGTGGGGGGCTGAAGGAGAGAGATTATCTATGGCTGGAACCATAAACCAGATCGTGTACTTAGCAAACATTCACATTTATGAAGCACTGGCTAAGTGCTACTGCTGCTAAGTCGTTTCAGTCGTGTCTGACTAAGTGCTAGGCACACTTTAACTTCCATGGTGTCCCTGAAAGGTAGCTTCTTCAGTCCTATTTACCTGTGAAGACGCTCACAGAGGTGCAGCTGCTCTCCAAGCACCTCGGTGTTTTAGGCCTGGAGCCCTGTGGCTATTACTGTATTTTGAACCATAACCTACATTGTGTCTTCTTTGCTATTCAGAGGAATGAACAGGGCCTGAAAGCTGAGCAAAGCCCCAGCATCTTAGTAGACTAAGAGACTCCCCCTGCCCACCCATAACCTTGACAACAGAGGCAGGGAAGGAAGCCTGAAGACTGTCCCAGAGATCCCCCTTGGAGGGTCAGGGGACCACAGCTCATTTCAGGGGAAGCTCTTTCCACCCTGGCCGTGCTGGGTGTGTCTGCAAGTTTGGCCTCAGTTTCTATCCTGCTCAGCACGTAGGTAAAAGTGGGTGAAAATTGTAATGTGTATACAGATAACCTAGAGGAGCTAAAGATTCTGCATTTCTAGCAACTTCTAGGCAATGCTTATGCTGCAGTGGGACACTGAATTGTCAAGGTGCAGCAGACCAGAACCTCACAGGATTCTTCTAGGATTAAGGAAGTGGACATTTGCCCCATCTAAAACTCAGTCACTGGACTCCCTGGCCTTTCTGCGCCTCTATTTTTGCCTGGAGTTTCTTATATATATAAGTTCGCACATACACACATATGCCCCCCTGCACAAACTGTTAAGTGATGGTTTTCTCTCAGTGGAGGGTCATGTGGGTTTATTTTCTATGTTACCCAGTTCTGTAATGCTGTAACATTTGCAGTAAAAAATAACAGGACTTCCCTGGTGGTCCAGTGGTTAAGTGCTTCCATTACAGAAGGTGTGAGTTCAGTCCCGGGTCAGGGAACTAAGATCCTGCATGCCAAGCGGTGTGATCAAAAAATTATTAAAAAAAAAAAAAAAAAAGCACTGTGGACAACTTTGGAAAGGATGAAGTTAAGAGGCAGCCTCCGGTCCCTCAGCTTGCAAAGGCACTAGCATGCAGTTCTTCTCTGCAGTAAGTTTTCTGTTTCGNTGCATGCCAAGCGGTGTGATCAAAAAATTATTAAAAAAAAAAAAAAAAAAAAAGACACTGTGGACAACTTTGGAAAGGATGAAGTTAAGAGGCAGCCTCCGGTCCCTCAGCTTGCAAAGGCACTAGCATGCAGTTCTTCTCTGCAGTAAGTTTTCTGTTTCGTTTGCTTCTCATAATTAAATCTAAGTCATTTGGCAGTGGGGGGGGGTAGTTATTTTTATCATCAGAAAACACAATTAAAATAAAATGGGGGAGGGATAAAAGGCCTTTCTTTCTGTGAACTGAAAAATATCTATGAGGTAGGTATTTCTGTATTTTAGACACCATACTGTAGCTCATAGCTAACAACAGAATTCAAACCTAGATTTCACCTCCAAAAATCTGCTTTTAATGAGGATGTTGTCTTGCCTCCCTGGCACACACCAATTGGGAAAGTTCTTGATAGCTCAGACTCTCCATTTTTGCTGGTGGTGGCAGCTGGTTTCTGGGACCCACAGATCTCATATTAAGGTGGCAGGCTGGTATCTGTGGCCAACATAGAAACAGCAGGACAGGCTACCCCAGGAAGAATTTTTTATGTATGTAAGGTATACCCACAAGCAGGCGGCCTGTTCCAAAAACTGGGCCTCTGTTCCTTCATCTGACAAATGAAGCTAGCAACCCCATTTCTCACTTTAAAGTTTATGAAGCACTTGGGCATCTAGTTTTCATCTGACCCTCATGACAGTCATGAAAGTCAGAAGGAAGTAGAAACATGCAGAAGAGAAAACTAAGACTGCAAGGAGGTCAATGACTTCTCAAAAATGTGTGCAGGAACCTCCCCTTGCCTGTCTTTCCCAGGTTTTTTTCAGTGAGAACAGAACAGGGATGGTAGATACAGAAGCACTTAAAAAAGCTCAGTGAGCAGTACAAGGAGAAGGGGAAGTCTGTGGTGATGTAGAAAGAGTATAGACTGGCTAGACAGAGCTGGATTTCAATTCCAGCTCTAACACTTATCAGCTTGTGACCTTGGGCAACTTAACATCCATGAGACCCAGTTTTCTTGTAAATAAAATAGGGTGAGGAGGGCCTTGGAAGATCTTAATGAGGATTAAAAGTAACATGTAAAATGTCAATAGAGTAACTAGTACATAGTAAGTAGGTTGGTAATAATTCTAGTTAAGATGGCCTAGGTTCAAATCCTAGCTCTGCCACTTACAACTAACTAAATAACCTGGGGAAATGATTTTCCATTCCTATGCCTCAATTTCTGCAACCTGTCAAAATGGGAATAAATAAAAAATACTTGTTGGGTTCTTATGGCAGTAAATAAGGTCATTCACATAAAAGTGCTTAGAACAGCAATAGCACTGGTATGTGTGTATATGCTCAGTTATGCTGGATTTTTTATGACCCCATGGACTGTACGTAGCCTGCTAGGCTCCTCTGTCCATGGAATTTTCCAGGCAAGAATACTGAGTGGTTGCCATTTCTTAGTCCAGCAGATCTTCCCGACCCAGGGATCAAACCCGTGTCTCCTGTGTCTTCTGCCAACTGGCAGGCGGATTCTTTACCCCTGTGCCACCTGGGAAGCACAACAGCACTGGTACTTGATAAAAACCCAGTAAGCATCTTGTTATATATTCATCCATTTCCAAATGAGGAAATGGCAGAATAGAGAGGTTAGCTAGCTGGCCCATAGTCAATAGCTGGCTAGTGACAGAGCTTCAGATGAAGGTCTAACTCTAAAGTGCATTATGTGATTCCTGGGCCTTCTTAGACCCTACATCCTCATGGGCCTCAGAGTCGGAGGCAAGTTCCTCTACTAGCTGTGTGACTTTGGGAAGGCTTCTTTCTTAACCTCTTCAAACCGCAGTTTCTTTTTATAAAAATAACAGTATCTACCTCATAAGATTGTGAAGAGCCAGAGAAATAACCTACATACAATGTTTTAACACAGCGCCAGCATAAGCACTCCACAGATGTCAGCTACTGTTGTAATAACACATTTCTCTTGCTACTCCCTTCAAGGCAACAACTCACCCCTGCCCTCATCATTCAGCAGGGTTACCAGTGACCTCTTTACCACTAGAGCCCACAGCCCGGTTCAGTCAAACAGCCCCACCCTGTTTGACTTCCCTGCAGTATTCAACACCCCAGATCCACTTTCCTTTGGAAAATACACTTTTCCCGTAGTTTTCCTGCCACCCACCAGCTGTCTACTCAATCCTCAGTTTCTTCCGGTCTTAGATGTTTTCCCTAAGCTCCTTCTAATCTCTTTCTAGATCAGGGTTGCTCAATTCCTGCACTATTGATATTGTGGGCTGGATAATTCTCTGCGCGTGGGGCTCCCCTGTGCATTGTAGGAAGTTTAGCACATACCCCACCACCATGACCACTGCAACAACCAAAAATGCCTCCAGATATCACAAGTGTCCCCATGGGGAACACCATTACTGACTGACTAATTTCACAGGCATGGTCACCTGTGCTCCTGACTTCAATTACCATCTCAAGGCTGCTGCTAAGTCACATCAGTCATGTCCGACTGTGTGTGACTCCATAGACGGCACCCAACAGGATCCTCTGTCCCTAGGATTCTCCAGGCAAGAACACTAGAGTGGGTTGCCATTTCCTTCTCCAATGCATGAAAGTGAAAAGTGAAAGTGAAGTGGCTCAGTCATGTCTGACTCTTAGCGACCCCATGAACTGCAGCCTACCATGCTCCTCCATCCATGGGATTCTCCAGGCAAGAGTACTGGAGTGGGCTGCCATTGCCTTCTCCCAAAGCTAATGACTCCTAACTGACACTTCCACACCAGAGTGCTCTCTGCAGCCCTGACATCTCCTCTTACATGGTATTTCAAACTCCACTCGTCTTAAACTGAATCCTTCCCCATCCCTCTGCAACCCCATCTTCCTTCTATGCTCTCTAACGTATTTAAATGGAACCAACCCCAAAGATCGGAGAGGCTTTCTAAACTTCATCTTCTCTCTCATTTCTCGCAGTTCTTCATTAACATATGTTAATTCTACCTTTTAAAAAAAGTCCACTTCTTTCCTACTGTGCAGTCTTTGCCAAGGTTGTCTTCATTTCAACAGCCTCCCCACTGGTCTCCTTGCCTCCAGTCTCATTCCATTCCAATCATTCTCCCTCTACTTCCTCCCTAGCTTCTCCATCACACTCTACTGTAGCTGTACATTTGTCTGTCTTTTTCATCTAACTGTGAATTCAGTGAAAACAAGTCTTACTTTGCTTGCCTTTATATTCCCAACATCCAGCACAGAGTAGGCTCTTGGGGGGTATTTGCTGAACAAATTAAGATCTGTCAAATGAATACCATAAACTGTGGCCACTGCCATTCTTACTCCAAAGCTCAGAGTCCAGGGGAAGTTGGAAGGAGGCACACTTACACAACTGCCAATGGTAGAAGAGTCTATTTCACCAAACGCCACTTTGAAAAAAATAATATATATTTTTTAAAAGTCACTTTGAGGTTGGGCGAAGTTAGCACTTCTAATTATTTCTAATTTCCCCCTCTCCCATGATTCCCAAGCTTCATTCAACTTAACTCTTCTTTTATTGATGAGGAAATTGAGCCAAAGAGAGCATCTTTGGCCTCTCTTTACAACATAAATAAGAAATAGGTCAATTGGTGGTCTTTTTGACCCAACAAAGCCTAGCAAACTTCTATTCAACCTTTGAAACCCATCTCAAATATCACTTCCTTAATGAAGTCTTCCTAGAATACCCAAGAGTTTGCTTCAGATTCTGTGTTCCCTATAGCAGTTTATACATACCTCATTGCTTTTCACAATGTTATAGATTTTTATAACTATCTACTGATACAGAGTAAAGCTCCTCTAAAGAAGGAACAATATTCATTCAAGCATTTTTATGATATCTACAATGTACCAGACACAGTGGGTCTTGGAAGGCTGAGGGTAGGTTGTGCTCAGACGGCAGGAATATCATGTGCTTGGGCAAAATGGTTAAGAGCAGAGACTCTAGAATCAGATTTGCTGAGTACGAATTCAGACTCCACTATTTACTGGTTGTGTTAACTTTGAGCAAGCTTTTTAACCTATCTATGGTTCTTTGGTTTCTTCATCTGTAAAACAGGAACAACAGTAAACTATCTCATAGCAGCATGTACAGATTAAATGATTCATCACCATGAAGTCCTTACAACTGTGCCTCACCCCTAGCAAGGGCTCAACGTGTGCTTGACCTCCTATTAAATAGGTTTGTTTCCAAACAGGGCCCGACAAACAGTAAGGTCTCAGATAAATGCTATGGTGCCCATTATAATCAATGACCAGAATTCAGTGTACACGATGGCAGAAGAGCAAGATTCTGAATGTCCTAGTAATCTTTCCAAACAGTTCTGACTTGCAGGGCTATAAGAAACAGTCCCTACTTCCCTTTTCTGTGATAACAGCACATCTTATGCTGTCAGCTCACACTCAGCCCGTCTGAACCTCTTACCCCTCTCAGGGATCTCCCTGCACCCAAACAACACGTCATACAGGAACTCTTCCCCCAACCAAACGTGTTATCTAGATCCCTTTTGTCCCTATGGTTAGAGTATAAAGTTAGCTACTTTTCGCTCGCTTACTCCTGTAGTCTTCCGAGATAGGTCACTGTCCCCATTTTATTAACAAAGAAAACTGAAGTTCACAAGGGAAAAGTGAGCTGGGGTCAAAAATGCGCCGGAACTAGGTCTCAATGCGGGTCTACAGACCAACACCGAGAGCAGGAAGCAGAACTGCGACTCCCACCCACACTCCCAGCTTTCTCCTCCCCGCCCCCGCGCCATCCGCGGTCTTCCGAACAACTCACGGAGTCCACACTGGACTCGGACCCATCGCCCCGCAAGACTCCAGGCTACAGCAGCCGCCCTGCTCGAGTCGGGCTAACTTACCCGAGATCGCCGCCGCCATCTCGCGTCGCCTCCGCGCCAGGACCCCCGCGTCCATCCCACTCCCTCCCGGGGCCCGCCTCTCTATTCGAATTTCCCGCTGCCCCGCCCTCTCCATTGGGTTTCACCAATCACGGCTACTCGTCGCCGGAAGCTCCTGTATTTGCCTACCACTATCCCGCCCTCTAGGGCTCGCCTCCAGGTCCTTCAAGAGTTTCCCCTGGAAGAGAACGCATGCGCGCACGTCGGCTACTTAGCCGTTGACGTCGGGCGGGGCCTCTCGCGCAAACTCCGCCGCCGTAGGCTTTCGCGACAGTGCCCGTCTGGGCCACTAGTGAGCGCTGTGGCGTGCTGGGCTCCGGATACCTTTTGGGTTTCCAGGGGTAGGTTTGCGCTAAGTGTAGGGTTTTCGCTTCATTAGCCCCCCTCAAATAGCTACGAATCGTGGCATGAATTGAGCTAAGGGTGATCGAAGGCACTTAATTGATTTATCGAAAAATTTCTCTGAACTGAATACAACTTTCGCTATTTCAGTGGCAGAATAAAAGCACGTTACAGGAATAAAGATGTTGCACGGAAGTTGTTTCTCGCCTTTGTGGGGCGGGAATCGTTTTGTTTGGGCACTTTGCCGTCAGGGCTAGTCCGCAGTCTAGTCACTGATTTAGGTCAGGACCACGCTGGCTAGATTGTGGATAAATCATGTTGCACTCACGTTGCTGAGCCTAAAGCCACTCTGAGGTGTAGAGGCCAGGTGGTGACCAACTCGGATGTTCTTTACTTTGTCTCAAGCATCGTCCGTTTCTTACTTAATGACTTAAATCTTGGTCAACTTCACCCTTGCTCCCATGTCCNGATGCTGGGAGGGATTGGGGGGAGGAGGAAAAGGGGATGACAGAGGATGAGATGGCTGGATGGCATCACTGACTCAATGGATGTGAATTTGAGTCAACTCCAGGAGTTGGTGATAGACAGGGAGGCCTGGCGTGCTGCGATTCATGGGGTCACAGTCAGACATGACTGAGCATCTGAACTGAACTGAATCATTTAAAATGTTTCCCTAAATTGAGATCTAATTTATACTTATTTTCTTTTGCTCCAATTTAATTAGCAATTCAGAAGATTTTTACATATTTTAGCTGCAGTTCAAGCTTCACTAATTTTACTCACTTTAGAGCTACCAAAAATTAATAAAGTATCTTTATAAAGCCTTTAAAGGCTTAAGTGAGTTATCTAACTGATTTGAAAGAAGAATCAGGAGATTCAGCATTTTATTTTTTTAGCTGCTGAAATACAAATCAAAATTCATTTTTGTTACACATCATGGTAACAAACTTGACATTCTTTTCAATATGGTGTGATTTAATATAGGTACTTAAAATTTTTCTTTTTTAAAACAATACATTTTACTTTGGAGGGAAACAGCTCATTAAAAAAGACACTCATACCCAGGTGATTATATTTCATTTTTTTTTGTGGTTATGAATGCCAAGGACAACATCCCCGAACCGAAAACTTGGTCCTCACAAGATATAAGTATTCCTCCGATAACCAAAAAAATTAAACCATACTGTCGGAAAAAACAGAAATATATGGCATAGGCTTCTGAGTTATGATGTGTTTCAACCGTATGGAGGGACATTCTAGAATCTACCAAGAAACATTTGGGAAAACAATTGGCCTGGTGCTACTGAGGTTGTTATGCCTCAAAGGGAGATACAGGGTGTGTGATAGGGTGCTTACGACTCACAACAGCCACAGAATCACTTGCAAAGAATTAACCAAAATTCAATACAGATAATATAAAAGAGTAGAACAATGTCAACAGTTATTCAATGCCTGGAAAGTAAGTTGTAAGCTAAGAACAAATAACTCGGGAGGATCAATAGTAAACACGTTTACAAGACTTGGGAGATGAAAAAACTTCGTCATTTAAAGATGATGTCTTGTGCACACGTTTATTAGTTACCAGTACATAGGGCACAGCCACAAAACAAAGGAAGACTAAACCCAAGCTGCTCAGCTTTCCACCATTCTCTTGAGTATTAAACCCAGCCCACCTTTGGCCACTTGTAGGGGTGTTTTTTCTTCTTTATTCTCAATGTAAATGCTTGCTCCTTGGGACACCAGCAATTTTGCTTCTTCCACTCGCTCTTCATCACAGGCTAAGTGTCTGAAATCAAGTACCACAGAGATTGATTAATCATTTCCAATTCTATATAATGGTTAGGAGTTCCTGACAGGTAGTCTAAACTGCATATGGCTGTGTGATGTTGGAAAGTTATTTAATCTTGAAAGGAAAATCTATTTCCATGGAGAAGAGTGTTTATAAGTTAAAATTCAGTGGAATATAGCTTTAGAATCTCAGATCATAAATAACAATTCTGACCCTACTACAACAAAAGTGATCTAAATGCCAGCCTAAGGAACAATGCCCTCATTTTATGGAGATTAGTAGGTTACACCAAACACATACAATAATTCTGGGTTAGAATTTAGAAAAACCTCTACATAATCTGCTAATAGCAACTTGTGTGGTTTAAATATTAGAAAAGCAGTCTATAAAATTTTTTATATCGCCTGATTGTTATAGGCACTTTGTAGGTTAGCAGGGTATTATTATCACCATTTTACAGTTGAAATTGTGACTGAGGTTAAAGTCTTTGTATATGATGATGACATGGCTGAGCAGTGAGTTGGGCAGGGGTCGGGGTGGGGACCTTGTGAGGCACTTAACAGTTTACCAGGTAGAGTGCTATACACTTAACATGTTATTTTATTTAACCTTAGGGAGGAAGGAATTTTACATATCTCATATTACAGATAAGAAAATTAGACTCAGGAAACTTAAGTAACTTCTCCAAGTTATTTAATATAGCTGTTAAGTGGCTGAGTTTGGATAGGGCAAATAGCATCTAACAATTCCTTAATCTTTGGCTCTTCCCCGGACACAACACTGCCTGTGACCCCTAAATTTCCTCCAGGCCACCCTCCCCTTCTAATTTGGAGAAAATGGCTAGAACATGCATATTTTTCTAAATAAAGCCACTCAGAAATACAGAGAAAAATTTTAAAACAAAGAGTTAAGAAAACAATACTGAAGCTTACTCTGGACTAAAAAGAAGACTCATAGATTTTCTGGTTCAAAAAAGTCACCATTTAATAAGGAATAAAAGTGGCCAAGTACTGTAGAAGAAATATCAAGGTAGAGGATGGCTTCAGGTCATACATAATCAATGCCAGATGCATTTGAGTTAAATGAAAAACAGTAACCAAACCAATGCAATGTGTTTTTTTTTTTGTAAAACAGCAATAAAATACAGGTGACTTAATAGCATAATAAGCTGTCTCTTATACACATCTCCTTATGGCAGAAAGAGAAGAGGAACTAAAAAGCCTCTTGATGAAAGTGAAAGAGGAGAGTGAAAANGAAAAACAGTAACCAAACCAATGCAATGTGTTTTTTTTTTTGTAAAACAGCAATAAAATACAGGTGACTTAATAGCATAATAAGTGTTAGTCACTCAGTTGTGTCTGATTCTTTGTGACCCCGTGGACTATAGCCCGCCAGGCACCTCTGTCCATGGGATTTCCCAGGCAAGAATACTGGAGTGAATAGTCATTTCCTTCTCCAGGAGATCTTCCCAATTCAGGGATCAAACCTGGGTCTCCTTCATTATAGGCAGATTCTTTACCATTTGTGCCACCAGGGAAGCCCAATAAATATAAAGAGACTGGATCTACAATGAAAATGCCTGCGTTCTTGATTGTAGCATGTGAAAGTATATTAGTTGCTATGTCGTGTCCGACTCTTTCAACCCCATGGAATGTAACCTGCCAGGCTCCTCTGTCCATGGAATTCTCCAGGCAAGAATACTGGAGTGGGTAGCCATTCCCTTCCCCAGGGGATCTTCCTGACCCAGGGATTGAACCTGGGTCTTCTGCATTGCAGGCAGATTCTTTACCACCTAGGCCACCAGGAAGCCCCAAAATACAGGTGAGTATTTATCTAACTTCAGGGTGAGGAAGCACTTCCTAGCTATGGGGTAAGATGAATAGATCTGACTATATAGAAGTTNGGGATTGAACCTGGGTCTTCTGCATTGCAGGCAGATTCTTTACCACCTAGGCCACCAGGAAGCCCCAAAATACAGGTGAGTATTTATCTAACTTCAGGGTGAGGAAGCACTTCCTAGCTATGGGGTAAGATGAATAGATCTGACTATATAGAAGTTGAAAACTTCTGTCATTTCAAAAAAAAATTTAAAGACAAACTGGGAAAAATATTTTCAACTAGCATGGAAGAAGGTTAATATTTGTACTATGTCAAGGGTATACAAACAAATCAGTAAAAATAAATTAATTTTCCAAAAGGAAGCAGAGAAAGGGATATAGAAAGCTATAATTTAGAGAAGAAATATAGTCATAGGCACTAAAAATGTTTAGCTTCCTTGATAGTAAGAAAATGCAAGTTACAACTCTGAAACACCATTTTTCCTATAAGAAAAGGATATTTTTCGTGTTGGAGAGGGGTAATAGGCACTCTCAAACTGCTGTTGGGAGGAGGCAATAATACAACTCTTCTGGAAGTAATTTGGGAATATACAGCAACTGTTTTAAAATGTGTATCTATTGACCCAGCAATTCTAGTTCTACACTAAGATACTAATCAGCAATATGGCCAATGGTTTTCGTATAACGTTTGATCAATGTAGCATTATTTATAATAGTGGAAAACTCAAAAAAGCTTAAATATACAGTAAGAGAGGATTTATTAAATTCTGGCATAAAATAGCATTGTGTATAGGCATTCAAAATCATTTTAGAAATATTTATTAACATTGGAAAATGCTTACACTATGAGGTAAAAAGCACACGATATGAAACTACATACACAATATGGTTCNTGAAAGGAAAAAGTTAAAAATTATTAGCAATTCTTTGTTCTGATTTAAGAGGCGAGCCATGACTCATGAAAAAAGGACCTGTTCCCTATCAGATGACTTATAGCCTAGTTGCCTGGTCCTCACAAGAGACCCCCCAGGTAATTGTTTTCTCCTGTTAAAGATTACCTAGAGCATTATTCCTTCAGGAATTGACTAACCGCCGCAAGGAGGTTAATCAACCTCCTCAGACTTGATGTAATTCCAGACCTGTCTCTGTAAAGGTCAAGCTATGTCCACCAATCAGTTTGTTCAAAGTGTCTTCACCCCTCCTATACCTGCTTGTAGCTTTAGTGTATAAAAACTGCTTTGTAACTGAAGTCGGGGTTCGTTCGCTCCTTTCGAGGAAGTTCGAACCCCGGCGCGCCGGTTCAATAAACCCTCTTGCTTTTTGCATCGAATTCGAGTCTTGGTGATCAGTGAGGCGACGTTTCCCGAAAATAGGCCTTTCTGGGGCCTAACATTACCCTTTTACAAACCTAATGTCTGGTTTGAACTTCCCAGGTAAAATGCAGTGATAAAGAATCCACCTGCCAATGCAGAAGACTCAAGAGCCTCCAGTTCTATCTCTGGGTGGGAAAGGTCCCCTAGAATAGGAAATGGCAACCTTCTCCAGTATTCTTGCCTAGAAAATCCCATGGACAGAGGATTCTGGTCAGTTACAGTCCATGGGGTTGCAAACAGTTGGATACAAATGAGCTCGCATGCACGATGTCTGATTTAAGATGAAATAGCAGGATTCTTATGTGTGTTTCTGTAGTGAGTCTGTTGTAATATCACACATCATATAACCTCTTGAAAACTCAGCAATATACTCAAGAAAGAATTTAAGTAAAAGGTCAAATGGTATCTCAGTTTTTTAATGAAAATAGTTTCGACATTACAGACCCTTAACAGTGTCTCAGGAATCTCAAGAACCATTAGATGATTGGCATTTTGGTCTTCCCTGCACTTTACAGAGGACTATTTGGTCTTCCCTAGTGGTGCAGACAGTAAAGAATCTGCCTGCAATGCAGGAGACTTGGGTTGATCCCTGGGTTGGGAAGATCCCAAAGATCCCCTGGAGAAGAGAATGACTACCCACTCCAGTATTCTTGCTTGGAGAACTTCATGGACAGAGGAACCTGAAGGGCTACAGTCCATGGGGGTCCCAAAGAGTCAGACACGACTGAGCAGCTAACACTTTCATTCAGATTTTCACATCTGTTGTCAGTCCCCAGATATATCGTAAGATACCTGCCAGAAATAGTGAAAAGAGTGTAGCTCAGAGTCAGGACTTCTAAGATTAAAAAAAATAGCTTAGGTACAGGCCTTGTTGCCAGGTGCCTGGAGTCATGATATTTAACCTCTTTGTGCCTTAATTTCCGTAGCTCTTGAAAGGGAATGATGGTTGGATCTACTTCCTAGGGATCTGCATCTGCCTGGTGGCAATTCCAATTGTAAAACACCTGATATTCCAAGAGAAACAATAGTTTAAAAGAAAAAAACCTTCCAAACTACATGCTTAAGTAGCAAAGGAGAGCAAAGCTGGATATAAGAGCTGACACCAGGGACTTCCCTGGTGGTCCAGTGGCTAAGGCTCTGTGCTCCCACTGCAGGGAGCCCAAGTTCAGTTCTAGGTCAAGGAACTAGATCCTACGTGGCACAGCTAAGAGTTCAAATGCTGCAAATAAAGATCCTGCATGCCTCAACAAAGATCAAAGATCTTGCGTACTACAACTAAGAGCTGACACAGTCAAATAAATAAAGAAAATAAACATTAAAAAAACTCAATGAGTCCAAAAGCTATTTAGTTTTTCTTTTGCATTCCCCATCTCAGAAAATATCCTTCTTCCCAGTTGCCCAAGCTACTGATGTGGTAGTTCTAAATTCTCTTTCACTCACCCTCTTGCATTTACTTATCAATTCTTCTGAGCCTATCTTCCCTCTCAAATCTCTCAAATTCTTCCCTTTTCTCTCTTTTTCTTGCCTTTGTACGGTCATTATCATTTCTGATCTAGAACTAGTCTCTTAACTGTTTTATCTCATCCTGCTTTATCTTTAGTCCATTTCCCCAATTTACACCAGAAAAATGCTGTGCAGCTTATCAATCCAATGGGCAAAATTTGATTCAATGCCATCCCATAACCCACAAAGTTTAAATAAATAGTTCAGTATTATGTTCATGGTGCCTGCCTTTCTATGAGGCTTCATCTTTTGCCACTTGTGCTTTGCATTTTGCCTGTACTTGAACCATTTTGCCTGTACTGAACCATTTGAACCGTTTTGCCTGTATTGAATCATGCTAATCATCCCACATGACATGGGGGCGCAGTCAAAAAATGGGGTGAATTTTATCTTATGTGATTTATATGTCAATAAATATATAGTTGCATAATATTCCATTCCATGGACTTGAGAGAAATATCTACATAAGCTAGACTTAGTACTGTTCCTCCACAGACACACACACACAGACTTCCCTGACCTCCCAGAGAAAGTTAACCCTCCTTTTGGCTCTCTTAGCATATTATGAAAAACACCTTTGTTATGCTACCAAACCAACAGTTTAACTAGAGGAAAAGAACCAGATCTTCAGTACTCTTTGTATTCCTACCCTTTAGCAGGGACTATTTGGTAAATGTGTGATTAGCTTAATTCAGCACTCTTAAAACTCAAGTTTTTAAGTAAGAGGACATTTTCCTTAATCGTTATTCTCCTGCCAAAGCCTAATAAGGACTAAATAAATGCCAGGAGTCCCTCCCCTTAATTCCCTTCTGCCATGGCTGCCTCTTTGGTGCCAGTCCCCTAACTGGGTGAAAAATAACAGAGGCTTTCCTAAAGTTGACCATCTGAGCTGAGCTGTTAAAAGGCTGTCAGATTCAGCCATAAGAAGGACTAAAGTATTGATATATGCTCTAACATGGGTGAAACTTGAAAATACTATGTTAAATGGCAGAAGCGAGACATAAAAGACCACGTTGTTGTATAATTTGATCTGTGTGAAATGTCTGGAATAAGCAAACCTATAGAGACAGAAAAGAGATGAGGGTTACTAGGGGCTGGGGGAGAGGAGAATGGAGAGTGACTGCTTCATGGGGACGGGGTTTCTTTTTGAGGTGGTGAAACTATGCTGGGATTAGAGAGTGGTGACGGTTCCACAATCTGTGAATACACTAAATACCTCTGAAGGGCATACTTTAAAAGGGGGAATTTTGGACTTCCCTGGTGGTCCCCTGGCTAAGAATCCAGCTGCCAATGCAGGTGACATGGTTCGATCCCTGCTCAAGGAGGATTTCACATGCCATGGGGCAACTAAGCCCACATACCACAACTACTGAAGGCCATGCGCTCTAGAGCCAGGGCTCTGTAACAGGAAAAGCTACCACAATGAGAAGTCCATGAAGAACACAGAAGACCCAGCCAAAAAATAAATAAAAATTTTTTTAAAGGGTGAATTTTATGGATCTTCCCTGGCCAGCCAGTGATTAAGACTTAGTGCTTCCAATGCAGGGGGTGTGGGTTCCAACCCAGGTTGGGGAACCATGCCAATCAACCCACATGACACGGGGGCATAGTCAAAAAGTGGGGTGAATTTTATCTTATGTGATTTATATATCAATAAAAATATAGTTGCATAATATTCCATTCCATGATCTTGAGAGAAATAAAGGCATTTTTATAAAAAACAGACTAGTCATGAGTTTGTATCATGCTAATATTTCTTTATAAAATTACATATACATAACTGTTATTTTTGTCTAATTGGGAAAAAATATGACCGAGATTCCCTGGGATGTGAATAAATCTATTGGGAGCAATGAGTAATCACCACCACGAGCACAAGTAAACAAACAAAAAACTGTCAAAAATTTGGGACCGAGAACTAGAATTTCCAAAGCAACTATATACCCTTAAATCCTTGCTGAATATGTCCAGGCCCCCTAATGCTTCCCCCGAACTCTAAGCAGCCCCTTCAGTTCACGGAAACATGATGGAAAATCTCCACCCCAACCCCACCTCCTGGAATACCCTTTTGTTTTGAGGGTAAAATTGGCAGAGTGGGCTTCCCCAGTGAATCAGTGGTGAAGAATCTACCTGCCAATGCAGGAGATGCAGGTTCAATCCCTGGGTTGGGAAGATCCTCTGGAGAAGGAAATGACAACCCACTCCAGTATTCTTGTCTGGGAAATCCCATGAACAGAGGAGCCAGGCGAGCTACAGTCCATGGGGTCATAAACAGTCGGATACAACTGAGTGACTAGACAGCAACAACACTTGGCAAAGTAGAAGCTGTTGAGGAGGTGGTGGCTTCCGGAGGAAAGAACTGAGGTCTGAGAAAGCTGAGCACGGACCCCGAGACTTACGTGTAAAGGCGGGAACTAGGATGGGGTAAATAGCCAGAGTCCTTGGCAGCCACTCGGCTAAACTTTGGGATTCGGGTGGGTTCTGGGAAAGAACGAAGGATGATGAACCAGGCACCCACAAACGGTGAGTGGGCTGAGATCAGGAGAGTGAGGTGACAGCCTGTTGGTGGAGAGGCACTATCTCAAGAAGACAGAGGAGGAAAGGGCTGGAGAGTGAAACATCTGGAGTTTTGTCGATAAGCCACGACTTGGCCTTATCTTCAGCCTCCACTTTGGGTAAACACTTGAAAAAAAGAATCAGTTCAGGCCAGAATCTTATCTCTTCTATATTTCTAAAAGTTATCTCAGCTGAAAATACTTTTGTAAAATTTAGTTTCTTGGGGCTGTGCTGGGTCTCTGTTGCTGCACCCTGACTTTCTCTAGTTATGGCGAGGCCTGGCTACTCTGCTTCTGGGATGCATGGGCTTGTGGGCTTCAGTGGTTGTGGTGAATGTGTTTAGTTGCTCCTCGACGTGTGGGATCCTCCCAGACCAGGCATCGAACCAGTGTCTCTTGCATTGGCAGGCAGACTCTTAACCACTGGGCCACTAAGAAAGACCTTATCTCCTCTTGACAAATTATGAAGAAAAGCTCAGGAGTCTTTCACCTCTCTCCCTCCTCCTCCCACTCTTCTCCAGACTAACACACAATAAGTAGCCAGAAATGAGATTCGCACATTCCTACCCAGAGTCAAGAGGTGCATCCCACTAGCTGTAGTCATGCCTTTTTATTCTTGTTTTTTTTTTTTTTTTTCATTGAGACATGTGGATGGTGGTTAGTGGTGAGTGGGTTCCCAGGTTCCCATTGTAGAGTTGCGGTGCAACTCAGCTGCTCTCACAATCAGAGGGGTAGAAGTCCCAGTGGAAGCCGATGGCATCAATAAGGGAGCCAGATCGGCCACTGATGAATCGTAGCACAGTGTTGGGATACAGGGGAACAGCGTTGAAACTCGTGCCTTTGTCTTTCCCGAAAGACAGGAGACGGAACTTGTCCGTCACAAAGACCAGCTCTCTCAGGTAGTTCGTGTACTTTCCCGACACCTGGACGATGGATTCCCCAGGGTAGAGAAAGATCTCGTCCAGGTCTCCCGAGGTGCCACCCACGTAGTCACTCCACACTGTGCCGTATCGCACCTGGAGACTAGGGATGGAGTGAGGAAGGAAGGAAGGACACTGAGTAAGGTGATCAGAATTCAGGAGCTGTTGGCCTACAGGCTGAGACCTTCAGACTAGTGATGGAGGTGACAGCCCCGAAGAGTATGAGGGTTGGATGAGCCCGGGAAGGTCATACATGGAACTTAAGCTCCTCATCTTGCTGATGAACAGGCTCCCAGAGGGAAAACATCTTGCCCAGAATCACCCAGACGGTAAAAATCAGAGCCTGCTTTTGGAGTCTACATTCCCATTGGGCCCCCATCCCCTACTTGAAAGAAGAAAAGGGATTTTTTTTTCCAAACATCTGAAAGGCCCCCATGAGGGGAGAGAGAGTGCTGTGCCAGGCTCCAGTGTCAGAAAGACACACGTTTGGGGAGAGGCATCAAGCTAGAGACAGAGGATGCCAGGCAAGATTTAAACCTCGGGTGGGGGTAAACTAGACAATGCCCAGGTCCCTCAGAGCTTAGGGTAAATGATTTACTCAAGATCACACATGTGGGAGTCTTAGGGGTTTCGGCAGCACAGGTCTCAAATCCAAGTCATCTAATAACTTTTCTGTATCATGTTATCCCTGTGACTTGCTGATGTGACCCAAAGTGACTGCTGCTGCTGCTGCTAAGTCGCTTTAGTCGTGTCCGACTCTGCGACCCCATGTCACTGAGACCTTCCTAACTTAGTAAGATCCTGGAAGGTTGCCAAAGCACAGAATCTCGAAGACGCTTACCCTACAATGTAGTAACTGCTGACTCGGATGCGAATGGCGGTGATGGGGCCATCCAGCTGGTTTCCAGACTGGGAGAATCGTTCTCCTCCCCCACCTCCATATTCTCCACTGTAGGAGGAAGCCCTGGGTTGAACTGGAGGGAAAGGAAGAGTTGGGGGGAGAAATGCCCTGAGAGCTCAGTTTCTCCCCATCACCCCTCTTCCACCCACACCTCGGTTCCCACCACCCCAAGTCAGCCTCTGAAAGCCTCGGCTGCCCGCAGTGTGGGCGGCTATCCTCCCCTGACCTAGTCCTGGGCTTCAGGCTTCTCACTTACTCTCTGTGGCAGAGGCTGAGGCACAAAGTAGGGCGAGAAGAGCACTGGTCCACATCCTGGGGCTGGAGTGAGAAGAAAGGGAGTGAACAGTTGCCCGTATCCCCTCAGAGGCCGGGTACCCAGGCGCCCCTGACCTCCAGCTGAGTCTTGGGGTTCGTGGTCCTTCGATGCAGACCTCATCCACTCAGTCTTGGGCTTTGAAAGAACTGCCCATAGTCTCTAGTCCTGTTCATCACAGATACTATCTTACGTGTCCTTAATCCCTCTCCCTCTCCCCTGTCTGGCTACAACCAACTCTCCTTTTCCCTCCCAAGCCAGATCAATCCTGACTTTCTATCTGGATTAAGCTGTGTGGACCCCTGTTCCCTCCTAGCACAAAGCAGAAAAGGAATTTTCTAAAGAAGTGAAGGACTTCCCCAGTGTCCAGTGGTTAGGACTCCGCACTTCCTCTGCAGGGAGAACAGGTCCCATCCCTGGTTGGGGAACTAAGACCTACAAGCCACATGGCAAAGCCAAAAAAAAAAAAAAGGGTGGAGGACATCTCCAAATTATAGAGATGGTTGAGTTCATCAAACCAGGAGTCTGAGAAAAACTTAAAGGAAGTCGGGCTGGGGTAGATTGGCCCAGCTTGTGGGGCATCTGGGGCATGGTTTAAATTCCTGCTGCTGCTGCTGCTGCTAAGTCGCTTCACTTGGAAAGAAAGGAGCATTTTAGAGCATTTATCTGTCACTTGGAGAGTGAACACGGTGATAGAAGAGACAGCCAGCATCACCATCCAAACAGTTCTGGTGGAGATGGGATAGCCCAAGAAGTTTGAGAAGGAGCTGGAATCAGCTCAAGATATTAGATGCCAGGTGCCTGGTCTACTTGTCATACCTCTTTCTCCACTAACACAAATCCTGCCATGGGTGTATCCCAGGTGTCTCCAGCCCTACAGTTGAGATCCAGATGTCTTTACACCTAACACTAGCGCCGATTCAGAGGCTCCGGCTAGTTGACACCCAGGTCTCTCTATTAGAGAAACA